>OY856411.1:347764338-347889338 GCA_963693085.1 Alisma plantago-aquatica | reverse complement strand
TTTCACATCTTGATAAGTGTTAAATCAAAAATGAAGATGGACAACTATGTGATGATGATCATCAAAGTTTATTCCAAGCGAAAGAGCAAGACCAAGAAGTGTTTTGTGGCTAAGCTAAAGTCCAAATGTTCTGCATTCAAAATAAGGAGAAAGATAAGGGAACATAGGAATATGAAGCAAGGGATTGAGATCTCTAATTCTGTTTTATATGTTATTGAGGTTAACTTTACTACTTCCTCATCATGGGTACTAGATACCAGACGTGGATCACACATATGCCCAAATGTGAAGGATTTGAAAAGAAGTAGTCCTTTAGAGAAAGGTGAGGTTGATATGCGAGTTGCAAAAGGCACAAGAATTGCGGCAAGAGAAGTTGGAACCTATGAGTATCTCTAGAAAGTTGGCTTGTAATAGAGTTATAGAACTACTATTACATGCCTTCCATTAATAGAAACATCATATATATATGTTTTTTGGACAAGAACGAATGCAAATTTTTGATTAAGAATGGAAGATGTTCTATTAGTAAAGATGGAATCTTTTATGGCAGTGCCCTAATGTCCTATGGTCTACTACTTTATAGATCTAGAGACAAGCGTATATAATGTAAATGACAAAAGAAAAAAACTCAACAACTCAAATAAAACATACCTTTGGCATTGTCGTCTAGGGCACATAAATGATAATCACATATCTGGACTCATTTGATTCTGAATCAATAGAGACATGTGAATCTTATTTGTTGGTCAAGATGACCAAGAATCCCTTCACTAGAAATAGTGAAAGGGCTAGCAATCTATTAGGACTCTTACATACTGATGTATGTGGCCCTTTTAGAAAAACTTCTAGAAGTGGGTATCAGTACTTCATTACCTTTACTGATGATTTAGTAGGTATGGCTATGTTTACCTGATGAAACATACACTAGTATATAAATGACATATAACATCACGTTTGATGGCGTCAGTTACACAAAAAAACTCACGCCAAAAAACAATGACGTCAGTTATTTAAGACAACCGTCACCATATGTGAAGTCCCGTCGATTTAGAAAAGACACATATACCACTTTTACTTTGATGTCAGTTTCTTTTCAAAGAAACTGACATCTAAAATTACACGTGAAATATAATTTTCTAAGGAACAAAAATTGCCTCCAAAATTTTCAATCAATCGTTGGTTTTTTTAAAACCGACGAAACATGTTTCACGACATGTCTCCATGGAAAAATTTATCCCCTCATTAGTCATCGACTCTGTCAACTAACCCATGACTAATCACCCTATGCGAGACACACTTTTTTCTAAGAGGATGGGTCTATAGCATCAATTGTTTAATAGAAACCAAAGATTAGGTGTTTTCTCACATTGTCCCTATGAAAATTCCCCCCCCCATTTGCTCCTTCCTCGTCAGTTTTTATTGGACAAGCGACAACTATGGTCCTAATAGTAGATCATTTTTTTTATATATATAGACGTCCGTTTTTCTGTTAGTAATTGACGACTATGTCAGAATATTTTTTTTGGTTTACGAGTTAGTCGTCGGTTTTTCTCTAGCAACCGATGACTAAAATCTTAACCAAGGGAAACTATTTTGTTTAGATGTGGACTTAGTCGTCAGTTTTTTCACAAGAAACTGACGAATATATCCCTATCTTGATGGAAAACTTTAGGAGTTAGACGTCAATTTTCAAAACAACCGACGACTATGGGTAACTTAATAGCACCTGCATGAAACTTTCTCCCCATTCTCTATTTCATCACGATACCTAAACAAGCTTCGGTGATTCTGTGGCTCCAGTTGCCTCTCCTTTGCTCCAACTGATGTGCTTGATCCGCTACTTCCGTCTGAGAAGTTGTAGTTCTTGTACTTTTGGTGCCATTGTTGTGATTTCTATCACTGGAGGTGACGCCAGTGAGTTGCTATTGCTCCAGCTGAGCTCCAGCCACCGTCCGTTGTTCCATTCTGCTTGATTCACCGCCACCAACCACCATTTATCTCTTGCCACTGACCACCACTCTAGCCTTCTCCTATCACTGCCACCATAGTCTACTTCACCTCCATCCATCATCACAACCTCACATTCCTTCTTCTCTAGCTGTGGCCACCTGCACCTCCACCTCCAGTCTCCACCGTCGTAGCCTACTCCACCATTGCGGTGAGTGATTAATTAGGAGTATATTTTGATTAAGTAGAGTTAATGATGTAGGAATGAACTTAATTAATTGATATTTCTTTCTTTCTCTCTTGTTAGTGATTGATTTAACTTAGTTCAATAATTGCTCGTCATGATTGTGTAGTTGATTAATATTGATTAATTTTGGTTAATGATGTATGAATGAATTTAATTAATTAATATTGCTTTCTTTCTCTCTTGGTAGTGATTGATTTAGCTTAGTTCAATAATTGATCTTTAAAATTGTGTAGTTGATTAATATTGATTAATTCGGGTTAATGATGCTTGAATGAAATAAATAAAATGGAAGAATGAATTGAATTAATGATGTTACATAAAACCTATGTCAACATGAGATTTATTTTCCTTTATCAGTCCTTGATATCATGGTACATCTTGTCGTCCACTTGACTAGGGAAGTGAAAATGTTGGGACCATTTTTCTTGTATTAGATGTATCCTTTTGAACGATACATGAGTGTTTTTAAAGGTGATGCTCAAAATCATTATCGGCCTAAAGGGAGTATTATTGAGGGTTATGTTGCGAGAGAGGTTATGGATTTTTGCAATGACTTTTTGAGTGGTAATGAAGCTCATGTAAATGACAAGAATATTGAGGAATAATTTGGAAAAGAGACTTTAGGAGCATGAATGGAAGTAACCAGTCATGAGCTGTGGGAACAAGCACACTTGTATTACATAACATTGATGACGTGAGTGTTTATATCACGAAACATACAAATTTCATCAAGAAACAATATCCTCGAGTCAATTCAATGTGGCTTACTAGAGAGCATAACAAGACATTTATTAAGTGGATTGAAGATAAAGTCTTCCATCAACTATCTCAAATACCAAATAATATTGTTGAAAATATCAATTGCCTCACCTTTAAATCTAAAATGAATGTTATTTCTTATGAAGGGTTTGACATAAATGGGTTCTCATATTACACAAAGTATCAAGATGATAAGAGCATTGTCCAAAATAGTGGGGTCTCCCTTCAAGCATCTTCATTGTTTTTTCTAGTGCGAAGGATAAGAGTCCACATGAAGCTAAAATGTCATATTATGGTATCATTAAAGACATATAGGAGTTTGACTACATAGGTTTCAGAATTCCACTCTTTAAGTGTAATTGGGTTGATAACACCAAAGGCGCTATAGTGGATGAATTGGGTTTCACATTAGTGAATTTTGAAAAGATTGGTGAGAAGGCTGAACCATTCATATTAGCATCACATGTGAAACAAGTATTTTATATCGATGATCCTGCTAATGTAAAATGGTTGGTTGTTCTTCATGGTAAAAGATAGTTCATTGAAGATCCTATAGATGAAGAAGAGTACTATGATAAGTATGATGACTCCACTCCATTCTCATTTGGCTTGCCAACACCAAATATTGATGCTAACGATGACTTATATGTGTGTGAAGATCACACCGAAGGAATGTTGATTGGTAAAAGATCTCAATATTAGAGGCATGTTTTTAATTTTTTTAAATGTTTTATTTTTTGAATGTTAGATCAATGTGAACTTTACAATGTTATATTAATTTCACTAAATGTTAAATGTTTGATTGTTTTTATATGACACCTTTTCATGTGGATGACCATGAGTATGTTGATATGATGATGATAACCATGAGGGTAGGGTGCCACATCACAATGTAAGTTTATAGTATATCTAGCTATATGTCCATTTATAAGTTAAATCCTATATGTGTTTTTTTTATCAATTTTTAGGTTGAGGATGTACCCCCTAAAAACCTTGTGCCACAAGCTGAGAAGCATAAAAAAACTAACAACATCATGGGCATCACTATGATGAACACGTTATTACACTAAAAGGGAAATGGACAAAAAGTGGTTGTGGATTTTGATCATGCAGGAAATCCAGTTGGAAAGAACTAAAGCTCATTTGTTTCATATCTTGGGGTTCTTACTCATGGCCATTGTAGTGTAAATGGAAAATCTTGACATACAGTTCCTAAAAGAAAGAAAGTCTTCATATGGAAAGAATTATGTGTGAGATATTATCATTTGCAATTATATTTTTGAAGTTATTTAAAATTTTATTTTTTAGAATACTCTATTAAATTTATGAAATTTTGCAGAGTGTAATTGAATTGGATGAAATCCTACATCATAAAAAGGTGATGCAACACTGTGAGAGGGTCCTAAGGAACTATAGGACAACTCTCAAATGATAATACATATGATAGGCTGATAACAGGAAGAAGTCATCCCTTGAGAAATGGAACTACCTGGACCTGAATGAGTGGGAGATGTTTGTTTCTAAGAGAAATACCAATGAATTCAAGGTATTAAGCATCACTCTCAATTTAATTAGTATACATTCTTATGAATTTTCCTATTTACAATTGATCATGATTGCTACTAACCAATTCAATGTGCTTACTAACAAGGTTATCAACGATGCTCAAAGAGCAAGGCGTGCACTGAATGTGCATGACCACACGATGGGTCCACATGGCTTTGTGCCCCTTTGCCAAAAATTGTAGGCGTACTCCATTTAGTATCCTACTTCTCCTACTGCTGAGACTGTTGAGTCCTCTACTACTCTCACACCTCTACATCGCCATGATGTGTGGATAGCTGGGGGGCAAAATATAAAAGGAGATATAACCAACCTCACAACTACTGAGGTGGTTGCAAAAATGGTAAATTTCAACTCTCAGAGAAATTAGTATTGATGATCGTTATGTTTACTTACTAATTTCTATTGGCGATGATTAGTGGCAAGGCTCATTCATCCTAGAGGACACAAGGGGTGAATTGATAGTTTCTCTCAATGACCTAGTGCATCTTGGATGTGTTAGGGCTGTAGGCACTAGTGTGGGCCTAAGAGCATTCTTTGGGCCATCACAGTGCAAACATGTCCAAAAAGAGGGATTTTCAAAAGTGGAGGTAACCTATTCCTTTTTAGAATGTTATTGCAAAGGGAATCCAGGAATCAAAAAGCATTTCTTTTGGCCATGTATAGGTAGATGAGTTAATTGATAAGAGAGTCTAGGAAGCAATGAGTAAGTGGTAGGTGTCTCAGGATGTGACTTAGATAATATCTGTGCTTTACCGCTCTTACCCTACGATAGAGGTGGTTGGGAGTAGTCATGCAGAGGTGGTTGGCAGTTATCCTGTAGACCCACCACCTAGCACATCTGTTGTAAGTATTTTTATGACATAGTAGCTAGTATTTTCAAGTTGATATGTTTAGGTATATATATATAACATACTCTATGTAAATTTGTAGGGGTTAAGGCCATGCCATCTAAAATTGAAAAAATACATCATTGAAGAGGGTGGGGCTTACCCACACCTTCTAGGGCACATAGTTCATGATACTCTAGTACCTGATGGTGTGGTTTGTGTGAGATCGAGGCTTGTATTTCCCACTTGGAGGCATCATCCATTTCCATATGCCCACCCAAATGTTGACACACTTGGTGAAGCAGAAGGTAGAGTGGTCTTGTGGCCTGGAATGAGAGTCATCTATACTGATCATGTATGGTATATTATAATACGTTAATTGGTATATGTATATACATGACAATTAATATGAAATTATATATGCAAGACATTGGGAAGAAACATGCTACAACTCATCCTCCTCCACCTCCACCTCAAGTACGTAGTTGTCTTGCAAAGGATTTATTTGAATAGATATGTCATTAATGCAGGGTATGGAAATATGGATAGGCAAACATTCTGAAACTTTGCCTATTATTTTTTCTATGGAGGGGAATACTATAGGCCAATCAGACGATAATAATATATTTCTACAAGATATTTTGGACTTATTTCGTTATGCTTGGTTGAATTCATCTATGATAGAACTATGGATATGGTGAGATCTTATTTATATATCTATATACCTCATTTTATATATGGCAATCTATTTTATTATATATTAATGCATACATAATATATGTTTTGTATCCACTTACATAGGTTCTGTAAAGATTTTTAAATGACTCATGTGGGATTTCTAGTTCCATCCTTGATCAGTCTTGTAAATGAAGACCCTACATCAGTTACATATACTGCTCTATCACTTTTAAATATTTTGGTGAAGTAAAAAAGAGCATGATAATAGCTCCATACAATGTTGGATAAGTTTACTTTGCTTATATTTTTTACTTAAGAAAATTACATTTCATTGTGGATTTTGAGTTATATATTTTTTACTTGCTTATCACTAGAGGTAAGTATTAAGAGTTACTGGTTGTTGTCCCTGAGATGTTGACTGTTTATCATCTAGATCCTAAGGGGAACATATTAGACCGTTCGAGACACAATTCTAAAAGGCTATTATACATGTGAGAAATGTTTTATATTTATATCCATTAACATCTATTATTACATGACTATTTACTAATGCAATTTAGTGTGTTACATTAACATATAGGGATTTAAAAGATTTCAAAAGTTCTAGAGGAAAAATGGACAAGAAAAAGAAAGTGATGGTTCTGAAGAATGTGGATGTAGTTTCCTGACTCCAATGCATATTTTATTAATGTGAACTATGCTTATTTTTATTTATTAACATTTTGTATATTGAAATTTATAGTGTGTTGTACAAAATAATGGTTGGGCATGTGGATACTGCGTGATGATGTAGATGGACATAATTGTCAGATATGATGCACAAGACATCAAAAACATACAATTGGTAATATATAGTCTAAATCATAATAAGTATAGCCTCATTAGATAATATGAAAATATAAAACTTATTAATTATATATACATCATTCTCTTTGAAGGTGTTTAAAACTAATGACTTCAATACATGGAAAAAGCTATTAGATGTACATATGCCCTATACAATAGAATAATTAGATGACATAAGAGAACAATGGGCAAAAGCCTTTGAAAGGGAGGCAATTTTTTATTATAATTGGGGTACCGATGATAAAGAATGACATTTTTAGACTTTGATGTCATCATTTCATGTATATATGTGGTGCTTATATATACATGTATGAATGACTTTTTTTAATTGTCTCATTGAAATTTGATCTATATATATGTGTGTGAATGTGAAGATGAATGAATGAATATTCTTCTACATGTGTGTGAATGTAAAACTGGATGAATGAATGGAACTGCATGTTTCTACATGTGTGTGAATGTGAAAATGGATGAATGAATGGAACTACAAGTTTCTACATGTGTGTGAATCATGTGAATGAATTAATTGTGTTTCTATATGTGTGTGAATCACATGATGTATATATAGTCTTGATCATCTTGTTATTGTAGGGTTGTGGCCTGTTGTTAGGATAAAATCATAGGATGTTGTAAACCTACAGTTCAGAAATAAACTGCAAGTTCTGCAACCTGCTGACTAGCCGAACAACAGGCCTAGAAGCTGGTATTAAAAAAAAGACACTTAGTTGTCAGTTATTTAAAAGAACCATCAATGAAGGTCTATGTCATCAGTTATTTATTAAAAATTGATAACTATGTCCTAACTCGGGCCGAATTTTTTTGTTTGGGTTGGAGATAGCTTTGGTTTTTGAAATTATAATTGACGACAATTTGTAATTGTATTGTCGATTTTTCCATGAATCGAAGGCTATGAACCAAATACTTTTTGTTTGGAAAGGGAGATAGTTTTCGATTTTTACTAAAATAACCGACGAATATAGTCGTAACCTGGGCCAATTTTTTGTCCAGTTATGTAGATAGTCATCAATTTTCTATAGATAATCGACGACTATGGATCCTACTGGCGTCTGTTGTTTTTTGGTTGCAATAGGGTCCGACTCTATGTCGTCAATTTTAGAATTGACACTGTAGGCTTCAACCTTTAGTGTCACCCATTTGGGTGTTTCTTGGAAACTGATGTAAAAAGTCCATTTTAATTGGTGTTAAAGGTAGTATATGTACTAGTGATAAGTTAGAAGCTCTTGAAAAAATTAGAGAGTTCATGAATGATGTACATAACCAACTTGGTAAAAGTATTAAGGCACTTCATTTTAATCGAGGTGGAGAATACTTGAACCAAGAGATTGAAGACCTTCTGCGAGCCTGTGGTATTGTATCACAATGGACTCGACCTAGAACACCACAATATAATAGTGAATCAGAAAGAAGGAATCACACATTGCTAGATATGGTGTGATATATGTTGAGTTTTGCTAATCTTCCAAATTCCTTTTGGGGGTTTTCTCTTGAAACTACCGCATATATAGTAAATTGAGTACCATCTAAATCGATTCAAAAGACATCATATGGGATATGGTATGGAAGGCGTCCCAATGTGTCTTTTATGTAGATTTGGAGATGAGAAGCTTATGTTATAAAAATGTTTTCTGATAAGCTTGGCCCTAAGTCTGATAAATGTTATTTTGTTGGATATCCTAAGGAGATCAAAGGATATTGCTTTCATTCCAAATCTAACAAAAAAGTGTTTGTTTCTAGAGAGGCTATATTCCTAGAAAAGGAATTTATTTCCAAAGAAATCAGTGGGACTAAATTGAAACTCAAAGAGGTTCAACACCAACAAGAGATCATTGAACTAATAGATGTACAAGAGGAACAAAGAGGCTCACAAGTTGTTGTGGAATCTCAAATTCCTTAAGTAACATAGGAACATCATAGATCTAGTAGATCACACCTTGAATGTGAGAGATTAGGATATCTTGTGACTTAGGAGGGCGATGAGTTGGTCATAGATGATGACCCAACAACCTAGCTAGAAGCTATTGAGGGATCAGAGTCTGAGAAATGGCTTGAGGCCATGACATTTGAGATGGAATCCATGTATACCAACAAGGTATGGACCTTGGTGGATCCACCTAAAGGGGTAAAACCCATAGGGTGCAAGTGGGTCTTCAAGAAGAAGACTGACATGGATGGTAAGGCACAAACCTATAAGGGAAAATTGGTTGCAAAGGGTTTCAGACAAGTTCAAGGTGTTGACTATGATGAAACCTTTTCTCTAGAGGTCATGGTTAAGTCCATCAGGATCATGCTTGCTATTGCAACTTATCATGACTATGAGATTTGGTAGATGGATGTTAAAACCACATTCCTAAATGAGAAGCTTCTTGAGGATGTGTATATGACATAACTTGAGGGTTTTATTAATTGAAAAGATGAAAATAAAGTCTGTAAGATACAAAGGTTAATCTATGGATTGATGCAAGCATCTCAGAGATGGAATCTTTATTTTTATGAGACACTCAAAGAGTTTAGCTTTTTTTAAAATTAAGATGAAATTTGTGTGTACAAGAAGGTTAGTGGGAGCATGGTAGTATTCCTCATATTATATGTGGATGACATACTATTGATGGGGAATGACATCCCTACTTACAAAAGGTAAAGACATGGCTTAGAAATACATTCTCTATGAAAGTCATGGGAGAAGCATCATGCATATTGGGGATAAAGTTCTATAAAGATAGATTAAGAAAGCTTCTTGGACTAAGCCAGAGCAGATACATTGACAAAGTGTTGAAGCAGTTCAACATGGAGAAATCAAAGAGAGGAAACCTACCCACGCTACATGGAGTTACCATATCTAATGTTCAATGTCCCCATTCTTGTGAAGTAGGGGAACACATGAGTATGGTTCCATATGCGTCAGCAATTGGATCCATCATGTATGAGATGTTGTGCACCTGACCATACATCTCGTATGCCCTAATCAAGATGAGTAGATGTCATTCAGATCTAGGTGATTCTCACTAGATAGTCATGAAGAACATCCTCAAGTACTTGATAAGGTCTAAGGATCAATTATTGGTCTATGATGGAGAGGAAGAGTTGGTGGTAAAAGGTTAAACTAATGCAAGCTTCCATACTGAGAACGATGATTACAAATCACAATCAAAATTTGTGTTTTGCCTATCAATAGAGCTATAAGTTGGAAGAGTTCCAAGTAAGAGACACTTGTCGATTCTACAATAGAGTCTGAGTATACTATTGCTTTGAATGCAGCAAAGGAGGCTATGTGGATCAAGAACTTCATTATAGAACTTGGGTTTGTTCCAAGAATCAGTGCCACAATTGATCTATATTGTAACAACAATGGAGCTATTACACAAGCTAAGGAACACAGATCACATCAACGCTCAAAGCATACACAAAGGGGAAATATGTGAGTAATTTTTTTGTATGCTTTAGGATAATCGATATGATAGGATTTTGGTTTTATTGAGTTTATTTATTGCACATGATGTAAATATTTAAACTAGTTGATGTACACGTATGACTAATCACCACATAAGAACTCAAACTTATATATATATGTATATATATATATATATATACTGCTCATTTTATGCCCACATGGATATTGTATCTATGCTACTCATTTCTAAAGATGCGGTGGTAGTTTCATAAATATTGGTTCACTCTTCCTTATATTCGGCTCACGCTTCCTTTGTTTCGGCTTGCTCCTCCTTTGATTCTACCATCTTACTGAATAGGTTGAGGACTTCCATCCCTAATTTCCCACATCTGAAGATAGAGAACATTGATGATGTCGATGATGATTTCCGCACCCGAAGACGGTGAACATCCCTAATTTTCCACATCTCTGATTTCCATGTTGAGGGCATTTTGTTGGTGGTGGGAGGAGGGTGAAAAGGCCTAGATTGCAAACAATGATGATTGCGACGCTGCTCAGGTGATAACCATGTAATAAGCATCCCATGCCTCTCAACCTTCTCCCTATCTATGACAGACTATCTACCTATTTGGGGATTGTGTTCTCCATCCTATCCTATTTCATTCGTGCATCCTTTTTGTATCTAGGTTCCTCTTGAATTTCCATCTTTTATTTTCTTAACTAAAGTCAATTCTATTTGTTTATCTTGAGTACTGTTCACTCTGTTAGAGCTTCAATGAAACCAGATGCATAGTTAAATATCAAAATCAAACAATTAGTTTTAATATTTACTTTTCTTTCATTGGAATTACTTTATGTAACACGCAGTTACCTCTGTTTACCCACAATTACTTTATTTATTAAATAATTACTTTTTTGTTCACTTTATGAATTTAAAGTTCAGATAGTTACTTTCTAGTTGTTGTTGTTAATTGTCCTTGTTGGAATCATTTTTGGATATGCGGTGATGTTAATATATGTACTTTCTAGTGGTTTATACACATGGGGCACATTTCAATGAAATACTACTGAATATGATTCGTAACTGTAATGTAGTTGTTGGAATTAACTATTGTAATACATATAGGTAGTCACTGAATTGGTTATTTTTCTATTGTCTAAGATGAATTTATAATAAAACGTAGTTGGATGAGTTTGTACACGAAATGGATGTGTTTTCTATCTATTTTATTCCAACAATACTCATCCCTTTTCATGTTTTTTTGAAATGATTTTTGTATGTCTATTTATCAATCATCTATGCATGTTTTCCTACATGCTATTTTTATTATGGAGCATAGTCTCAATACTAATGCTAATAATGATATGATTTACTATGATGATGATAATGGTCATTCATATTCATCTGTCAACACTGATACTATATCCTCAGCTGATATCCCTAGAATTGGAGTTGAATTCAAAACTTTAGATGATGGTATATCTTTTTATTCTAGATATGCTGGTTTGATTGGGTTTAATGTTAGGAAAGATGACAATCATTATGAATGAGGTACCAAGATTTTTCTTAATAAAGATATGGTTTGTGATAAGCAAGGTCTTATTGGTCATTCTAAGAGATCCAAAGGTCTTTTGAGCTCTGTTTGTGATGAAGTTGGTGATCTACATGAGAAGTTGTCCAAGAAGCATAAGCGTTCTGTGAAAAGGTGTGGGTGCAAACCTATGATCCGATTTACACTAGTAAATGGATCGTTATTGCTTTTGTTGATGAGCACAATCATGATCTTGTTGATGATGCTCACTTGTGCTACTTGAAGTGTAATTCTTATATTGAGCAAACTCAAAAATAGATGCTTTCTTCTATGAGTCAAGAAAACATTCATGTCTCCAAACAACTTGCATTAATAGCAATTGAGTCTGGTGGTTATGAAAAGTTGACATTTACAAGTAGAAAAGCTCATGGACACCCCAGTAGCAAGAGAAATGAGTCATCTAAATATGATGTAGATATGGTGTTAGATCATTTTTCAAGCTTCAAAGTCTTGGATTATAAATTCTTTTATACGTATTAAAAAGATTATGATGGTTGTTCGACACATTTTTTTTGTTTGATCTAGAATCTGTTGATGAGTGTGCGCTCTTTGGTGATGCTGTTGTATTTAATACCACTTATCATACCAATACATATTCAATGGTTTTTGGAATGTTTGGTGGTGTCAATCACCATCACAAAACAATGTTATTTGTTTCATTCTAATTGTTAGATGAGAAGTACGAGTCATTTTTATGGGTTTTCAATCAATATTTATTGTGTTTTTCCAAAGAGCCAGTCTCCATCATAACTGATCAAGACCCAACAATGGGTGTTGCGATCATTACTGCTTTTCCACCATGCAATCATCATGTTTCTACCTGGCACATTATACAGAAACTCCCCTCTAAACTTGGTGGAGTACCTAACAAGGATCAAATAATTAGTGATTTAAATGATTATGTCTGGAATGCAGATGATACATGCAATTTTGAAGAGATATGGAGTTCTATAATTGAAGAGAATGTCTTATTGTCCATTAGTTGGTTTTGTGATGTGTATGCCATGTGAAGGTGATGGGTGCCATGTTTTATGCAGGATTCTTTCTTTACTGGCATGAGGACAACCCAAAGAAGTGAGAGCCTTAATGCATTCATTGGAAGCCATGTCAACAGAAGAAAAACACTCTTTGAACATGTTTGTAGCTTGGAGACTTCTGATTCTCATGTGGGGGAGATAGAAAATTTCAAGGATATTGATGAAGAGTACAACAATCTACCTTTGGCTTCATTGTAGCCTTTGGAGGAGCAAATGAGAGGTATATACACCAAGTCTATTTTTAAGATCTTTCAATCTGAAGTTCATCAAAGTATGGTGTATAACATGAAGAACACTTTTGATGAAGGTGTGTTTGAGGTCTATCATGTTGGTGGTTCTAGTTTTCCTCGTGTTTTGAAGAAAGATTCATCTATTGATATGATATCCTATAATTCTTTCATGTTAGAATTCAAAGGAATTCCATGTAGGCATATTCTTGCTTATCCAAAGAGTCGTGATTTTTTCACTCTTCCTTATCCATTATATATATATATATATATATATATATATATATATATATATATATATATATATATATATATATACATATATATACATAGACAAACACACACACACATATATATATATATATATATATATATATATATCTCTGTGTGTGTGTGTGTGTTTGTGTGTGTGTGTGTGTTTATCTATGAGTTGGAGCAATGGATATAGAGATCACCCTTTGGTTTCAGAAAAGTATATGTTATGCATTCATCCACAAGAAGTACACTTCAGTTGGTTTCTACTTGCAATTTAGTTGTGAACATAGCGTGCAAGAACAATGCTATAGATATTTGTCATGATAGGCTCATTGCTTTGCAGAAGGAGCTTTCAGAATTAGATGTTGTTGATGTTGGTGTTACTTGTTCTAATACAACTTCTTAAGGTACTGTCAAGGTTAACATTCCTAGTATTTCCCAAACTAAAGGAAGACCTAGAGCTATTGATGTGCGACATAAATCTGGATTTGAAATTTCTTAGTCTAAAATGAGACAGTGTAAAAGTTGCTTACAATATGGTTTCAATCATGATAGCAGAAATTGTCCTGTGAAGAAATAGGTGTATGTGTTACCTACTAAGAAGATATATTTTTGGAAATCTACATAGTTATCTTAACTTCCTTTTTGTTTTGTTTATGTGTAGGAACTGAACATGTTCTTTATTAAAGTTGTGGTTGGCATTTTTGTAGTGGTTCATCTATACATGTTTCTTTGTAGTTACATTTTAGAACCTTTTGTTACTTTTTTGACCCAGAGTTACTTTATATGTCCAATTATTACTTTTCAGTATACACAATTACTTTTTAGTTCACATAGTTATTTGGTGTTCTCATGCTTACTCTTCTATTCACAAATGGATATAGAGATCACCCTTTGGTTTTGATAAAGTATCTATTATGCATTCATCCACTAGAAGTACACTTCAATTGGTTTCTACTTACAATTCAGTTGTGAACATAGCGTGTAGGAATAATGCTATAGATATTTGTCATGATAGGCTCATTGCTTTGCAGAAGGAGCTGTCAGAATTAGATGTTGCTGATGTTGGTGTAACTGGTTCTAATATAACTTCTTAAGCTGTTGTCAAGGTCAATATTCCTAGTATACCTAGAGATATTGATGTGCGGTAAAAATCTATAGTTGAAATTTCTCAGTCTAAAACAAGACAGTGTAAACGTTGCTGACAATATTGTTTCAATCATGATAGCAGAAACTATCCTATGAAGAAATAGGTGTATGTGTTACCTACTAAGAAGATATATTTTGGAAATCTAAATAGTTGTTGTCTGAATTTTCTTTTTGTTTTGTCGATGTGCATGAACTCAACATGTTCTTTATTAAAGTTGTGGTTGTCATTTTTGTAGTGGTTCATCTGTAAGTGTTTCTTTGTAGTTACATTTTAGAACTTTTTGTTACTTTTTGACCTAGAGTTACTTTATATGACAAATTATTACTTTCATGTATACACAATTACTTTTTGGTTCACATACTTATTTGGTGTTCTCATGCTTACTCTTCTATTCATAGAGATAGTTTTCTAGATTGTGGTGGTCCTAATTTATATATTACTGGTCTTGGATGATTTGTAATGATGATCCCTTCTCAACTATATTGTTGCTGCTAATCTTTCTTCTGATGTTAGCTTCCTGATGCGAATCTACTACTACTTCTGCCGTTGGAGTTGTTAACTGAGTTGTTTTAGTGTGATGTTATCAAATTGTTTAGTGTGTGAGTCATGTCAAAACTTGATGTAGATGTAATGATTTAGATGTACTTTGTGACTGTTGTAAATCACATTTGATTACACTTCAATTTTATTATTACTCTTTTCTATAGGGCTGCATATGTATCAAATTCAAATATGTGTTTAAGATTCTTCAAAGTTTGGTGGCCATGTGATATGTTCTTCCATTTTTTGTTATATATCACATTTGTGAATTCATTTTTTTCTATTTCCATTATTTAGTAACAAATTTGAGAAATCTTTCTTGCTACAAACTAGTCCTTACTCAAGATCACTAATTCTATTACAGTTCAACCATAAATTGACTTTTATGTGAAAAGGTTACTTTTTGTACCATATAGTTACTCTTTGTGTTAATACAATGCATTATAGGTGCACCTGTTACACTTGAGTTGTTCGTATTACTTTTTAGTTCATTTAGTTACTTAAATATTCACATGTTTACTTTACAAATAGAAATATGACACTTTGTTATTTAGCATCTACAACTCCATAATTGTGCAATGTTATCTTCATATAGTTACTTATTTATCAAGAATTTCTTGTTGTTAGTTCTGTAACTATTTCTTACATTTGTGAACCTAAACTTAACAAATACGTATGGTAGTTACATTGTAATTTACATAGTTACCTTTCAGACTATTGAGTTACTTTCTAGATCAATAAGTTACGTCACTTACTTTTTTGTTCAAAGTGTTACTTTTTAGTTGTCATATTTATGTTTTTGTTCACATTGTTACTTTATAGCTAGAATAATCACACTTTGTTGTTCAACGGCAGTCACAAGAATGAGTTCAACCTTATGAACATATTGATCATTATGAAATTCATCATTCTTAGAAAGAATCACTTTTTGTTACATTGTGAAACTCTACGTTACTCTTCTGTACCCAATGTTACTTCATAATGTCCAACAATTATGTTTTTGTCCACAATGTTACTTTCGATTTGATATAGTTACTTGGAACATCACATTGTTACTTTTAAGTTGACTAAGTAATTTTTAAATTCATATCATCACTTTATTTCTAGAATGATCATACTTTGTTATTTTAGCCTCAATATCACAAAAAACAATAAACCTTATGTTTAGGTAATTGTATACTTATTAAGAATTCCTTAGTATATACATTTCAGAATCTTTTGTTACTTTTTTGATGAATGATTACTTTATATGTTCAATAATTACTCTATAGTACATAGAATTACTTTTTAGTTCAAAACATTACTCTATCATTCTCATAGTTACTTTTCTATTCAAGTAGTTACTTTACGTTTCACATATTTACTCTTCAGTTTTGAGAGTTATTTATTAGATGGAACCAACACCTTTTGAAGATGATCACAATCATTATCTATATATATATGACTTGTGATACAACATTTCATACAAAAAAATTCTCTTCCATATGAACACCAACTAGATAAAGTTAGAATACCATCCAATGAACATCAAACTAATTGGTTCAAACTTTATACAAAAATCATCAAACCCATACATTTTATTGTAATTAGAAGCATAAAATCTACATAAACATAAACCCATTGAACTTCTATTCTCTCCTAACTCCAACTGTTACTTTTATAACCCAAAACATACTTCAAACTTGAACTGTATTTTCTTGAATTTACATACCCATTTTTCAAGCATCATTTCAAAATCACATTGTTTTATTACATTATTTTCTAAAAGTTGTACTTAATCTGACATGATCCATATATTCATGCTAGGCATAACATCATTGGACTTGTCTTCATTTTTCTTGTCACCTGCTCCTTCTTTGAATCTTCATGATCTTGAGAAGGTTCTATTTCTAGTTGTAGTCTTCCCCTCTTCATCATTCCTTTGTAAGATCGCCACCCTAATTGTAGGGATGTCTTTACTTGTGAAGTTCATTTCTTTCCCATTCACCGACCATTCAAGATACTTCATAACGTATACTCTGCAATCAACACCATCATCTTCTTGCTGGGGACATTCAGGGTACTCTATTGTCCATTGAGACATTTGGCTTCCACTCTCTAGCACACCCCTTAAGAACTCATGAACAATTCCCACCTGCATGTAAAAGCAAATATTGTTAAGTACAATATAACCAACAACATTTTCATTTGAAAGTGAATTAAACAATTTTCGATTTTCTTACCCATCTAATGACTTCTTTGTTAGAACTGGACTTCCGGAACATTGAATTGTAAGATCTATGCACCTCATCTCTGAAACTTGCCTCAAGCAAGTGCCTATGATTGCTGTTGTTCAGTATTGTAAACACTGAATCCATTATGAAAAATTCGGGGTCAGGTACATTGAATATAGGTGATAGCATGTCAATCTCCTTTATTTTAATGTCAACCACCATCATGTTCAGCTTTTTCTATAAAAACAACATTCCAAATTACATTGTTGTAACCTTTATTGTATTGTGGTAAGTTGCTCTAATATAGTGATAGTGGTTTCTTTTACCGATGCATAAGTGCTCAAACAATGCCACAACAATGCCTTATTCCTCTTTTTGCTTGTCGTTTCTTTCAACATTTGAACAAAGTAATCCATAACCTGAAAATCCAGACTCTTAAGTTAGCAATCCATAATATAGTGATAAATACTTATGACTTCAGTTCTTACAAGTGACTACATCATTTTGTCTTTGAATAGTAGTGTTGATAGATCCTTCCCCATGCACCATGTATCTTCTCGAAATCTCCATTCTCTTCTAGACTTGCACATTTTTATGTTTTCCAAAAGATTTCTTCTAAATATGTGACATGCAATTTATAAACTGAGCAACTATTCTATACAAGGAATGTATCTATTATCTCTAACATGTATCTATTACAGTCGATCACTAAGTTATTGGTACACATCTAAAAAGTAATTATAATTAAAAAAATAACTCCTTACACTTCATGTATATTCTGAATGAATTCATCTGCATCCTCTTTTATTAATTTATTTTTAAGTGCTCAAACCCTACGAATGTTGAACTCTTTTGCTATTTTTGAAGTGTAATGTATGTTTGTTACTTATCTAAAAGATACATAAAACTGTAGATATTTTCTTCAATTGTTTATCATTACCAGTGCATGTCTTCTAATTTTGATGTTTTCCTCTATGCTACCAATGTTCATCTTAGTATTCCTCTTCCTCTTTCTCATCACTTTTGGTGTTTTCTTCTCAATTTCTTCTGAAGTTATTTCAGCTTCTTTTTCTTTTTCAGCTGACATTAATTTTTTTTGTTCAACTTCAATTTCTACACTCATTGTTATCTTTTATATATCATCTTCATCCTTTTCTGTTGGAATATCTAATCCAGTCCGAGCATCTTCAAAAAAAGTACATGAATCTTCTTGCATTGTAGATGAATCTTGTTTATGTTGTTTCTCAACCACTTTTCTCTTAACACGTAGTTTGCTTAATCTTGGTTCTTCTTCCCTTTCTTCATTCTTGCTTGTGGATTTAGTTACTGATACACAAGTTTCCATCTACAACCTATTCAAAATGCATTCTCCTTTATATGTATCCAACAAATTCTGTCTTAGTTCTTGTGTCCTCGTTATAAGTTCATTTTCTATCGAATCTGACATATCATTTGCAATGAATCTGGGAGGTGATGTATCCACAACTTCTATATGCCTTCTACCTTCTATTGTCAACCTTCTATATATGCCTTCCCATTCTTCAACCTTCTATTTTCATCTTCTATTTCTAATAGTCTTTTCCTCGATTTGTCATTTTCTTCTCTTAAAGAAGAAAAAGCTTCAGCGGTTATTTGACTATAGAACTCCTTCTGCATTTTTAGTTCGTACTCAAGAACTTGGACTCTCTTATCCAGCTATATGTTACTTCTGTGATCCTGTCAAGTGATGTAACTACCCTAGTAGTCACTTTTTTACTCTTTGCACAATTTGCTATAAGGTAAAATGGCCATTTTTTGTCTCTCTTTGCAGCTTCCAAGTTATCCATGTTATCCTTCTTTAACTTTGTCAAAACCTATGCTCCTCAAATATTATAAAGTCAATATTGTATCATGTGTATCATATATATCTTATATAAATCTAGATAATGATTCTCTTCAATAACATTCAATCTTACATTTCCAGTCTCTAAATTGCTTAGATCCTTGATCTTCTTAATAGGAACAACCCATTTCTTTATCCTTGTCTTTGCTTCATTCAATGCTGGCTTTTCTACTCCTATAATTTCATAATCCCATACTTGTATGGATATGAAAAGTACAATTTAGAAATTAGATCTTCATATAGAGCATTTCAGTGAAATAAAAAAAGATTATACAAGGTTCTTACACACAGGAACATGACACATCCTATCGTGTAGAATGTGCTTCTACTGCTTTCGCTTCTTTTCCTCCTTTTTAGATTCCCACATAATTCCTTCATCCTCTTGAAGATGTGACTATGGACTAACTTAGCCCAATTTAACTGCCATGTTGCAGTTATATCATCCAAGTAGTGTAGAAGGAAAAATAGGGCACAATAGCTTGTATCTGGCAATAGGAATGTTGCCAACAAGTACAACATCCATGCTCTACACATGTTTTGGTAGTTTTCATTCTTCATCATTCTTGGTAAATTCTTTCCACATCTTCCCGATGTTGTCCTTATTTAATACATCCTTCTCCCTTCTTCTCTAAATTCCTTCACCACTTTCATCTTCTCCCTTTTTTGCAATAGTCAATTCCTCCCAAACCTTCACTACAATCCGTGATATTTTTCTCGATACAATATCTATACCATTACTAGGTAAACCTAGTATCACTGCAACATCCTCTACTCTCATCCTAGACTCAACCCCTAGTGCTATCATTAATCTATCTTCTTCAATATATCTTTCAATTAGATCTTCTAAAAAAGCCACATCTACTGTAATATTAGGCGCAACTATCAAATTCACAAAAGTAGTTGAACTCATCATTTCCATTTGATTTTTGCTAAGGGATAAGATGTTTTGGATGATGTTGTAACTCTTAATGTAATGTCTGTGGTAAAGTTTTTGTGTACCAACAAAAATATCAAAAAGTTCTCGTTAATTTGCTTTCCTGCTTACCATTTTATAGTGTTACTTTTTAGTTCATAACATTACTTTTCATTTCAAATAGTTACTTTCCATATGTGAATAGTTACATTTTGGTTTACAGATTTACTATTTTGTTTTACACAATTACTCTGAAATTAACAAAGTTACTTTTCTTTTTTCATTGTAGAGATGGTGAGTGTGTACCACATTAATGTGATTACGCTAACTTAAACATACACAAATTCAAGTAATACAGTAAAATATTTTATTATCAGTGCACAATATTACTTTTTAGTTCACAAATATATTTTTCCTTTCATATTATTACTTTTTAATTCATGCAAATACTTTTTTGTTAACATTTCTTACTTACCGGTCTATACAATTATGTTTTATTTCAGAATGTTACTTTCTTATTAGCCAACTTACTTTCTGGTTGATGTTGTTACTTTTATATTCTCTGAGTTACCTTTTGCTTAGTCTAGTTATATTTTCATTGACACATATACTTTCTTATTATCCAACTTCTTTTCCAGTTGACATAGTTACTTTTACATTCTCTGAGTTACATTTTTCTTAGCCTAGTTACATTTTCATTGACACAAATACTTTCTTGTTATCCAATTTACTTTCCACTTGACATAGTTACTTTTATAGTCTATGAGTTACCTTTTTCTTAGCCTAGTTACATTTTAATTGACACAAATATGTTTTATTTCATTGTGTTACATTTCCACAAACAATTGTAACTTGCATTATCAGAATGATGGTTATTAGTCTACATTACCTTCTATAATCTTTCCTTTGCCTTTAAGTTTTATTTTCTTCTTTAGAGTCTACCCCAACTCTCCTTAGTGATGTTTTTCTTCTATTGATCTTGAAATAGATCCTTCTTCAACAACTTCTAGTTCTTCACTCTGCCACGCAGCAAGCAATTCTTCTTCAACAACTTCTTACACAACAACCATTTCTTCTTCAACAAAGTCTGCTTCTAGTTCCTCATTCTCACATTCAACAACTATCTCCTTTTCAACAGATTCACACGCAATAGGTTATGGTTCCTCATTCTCACTCACACTGCAACAAACTCTTCTTCATCAACTATAGTTGCATCGGTCTCAACTGAATCATTCTCATCTCCAGTAGCCCCATCTCCGTCAATAGTACTCGTCATCTTCCTATTATGCCTCTTCTTCTTAGTTTTCTTTGCATTTCTTGTTGCACCTAGTGCATTTTCCTATTGAAGAACATTTTCCGTTACATCATCTCATCACACAATATCTACAAATTCTTCTTCTATAATGTTGTCGACAACATCTTAGTGTCTTGTTGTCAAATTCTCATCTCCTCTTAGCTTTCTGCTACCCTTACTTGTGGCCTTCCTTGCAGGTGCTTTCCCCAATTTTGTTCTCCCCATTTGGTCTCAACGATAAACACTAGGTACCTTTTCTTCTACTTGTGTCTTTATGGATAAACACAACATGCAATGGAGACTAGCAGTAGTGATGCAAGCAGATGAAATCAAGACCTTGCAGCAACAACAATGACATAATAGTGGAATTGAAGAATGTGGGAAGTTGAGATTTGGGGATTTTTTGGATAAAAAAATCATTGCTCTCCCCCGCTATTTTATTTTGCTTCAGTACGCCATTTTGGGGATATTGCAAAGTCTTCCATGCCCTTTTTCATTATTTACTAAGTTGCCACCGCACCCTCATATATATATATATATGTGTGTGTGTGTGTGTGTGTGTGTGTGTGTGTGCAAGTTATGCACATTGCCCTAAAAGTGAGTTTTGATGTTGGATGTGTAGCATGGTTATGGCAAATAACCCCTATTATATGTGCATGGTTGTGTGGTTCTTGTATCCTAATTATCTTAGTTTGCGAACTGAGCCTCTCTCTTATCTTTTTAATGTAAAAGTACTATTCTCTTCTATCTTTGCTCCCCTCAAATGTATCTTGAGGTTTCTCAATAATTATGTAAAAGTAGGGTAGTTTACTTTCTTATTTTGACAAAGAAGAAAGATACCAACTAACCACACAGAGAAGCCGAACTGACCGACTGGTGGGTCCGAGCTGACTGGCTGGCAGGATTGAGATGACCGACTGGAGAGCCAACCAGGAGCCCAAAGGAACATATGAGATGATCATTTGGAGGAGCCAAATTATCAATACATGATGATCAATCAGTCATTTGGAGGAGCCATACGACTGGTTGGAGGAGACCAACTGAATGACCAAGAGGGGTTGAACCATTCAACCTAGATTGGCAAGCACAGATCTTCATCAAAAACAAGCATTTTCATATGATGTAGACCTATATTGTGGTAAATTCTTGTGGCTCTAAGGAATTACATTAGGCTAGCCATAACCATCACTTTTTGTTTAGTGCACGTTTCCATTGTGGGTTATAGCATGTTTATGATACATACTATATATATGTGGTGATTGGTTAATGTATATGTATTATACAAACTCCCTCTATAAAATATTAAGTCCAAGATGCTTTCCATCAACAACACACATGAAAAGCTTGATCATCCAAGCGTAGGCACCCCAGTACGACATTTATCTTGTGGAAGTGTGATGGTAATAATGTGGGACTGCAAGAAGGGTGCATTATTATCGTGTTGGATATTGGGTTAGGATTAACTGGTGATTCTTAGAGAGTCTAAGACCAAAAGCATGCAGATGATTATGGCAAGGAGTTGCACATATTAGCTATCCAAGAGTTACATAATATGCAATTGGCAAATGTTGCCTATGTTAATAATTGTTCATTACCGCCAATTTTGGTTGGGTTTTGACTGAATTGTTTTAGATGTTGGATAGAAGATTGTATGTGGCAATCTTCTGAATTGATATTGAGGGTTATCAATTTGTATAAAATAGTGGGAGCAATAGTTAATTAAAGAAAGAATTAATATTATCTCTTCAAATCAAATCAAATCTAAATGGTTTTAACAAATGCAAATTTTCTCTTGTAGAATCAAATGGAAACCACTCAATCATCACGATCGGAAGAATTAAATGAGATTTATTTCCATAATTGGTTTAGGACCTTGAGAAGTGTTATGCATGATCCTAAAACACCAGTGCCAATATCCACTCCATATTCTCCTAAGATTGACATGGATGCTTCTTTGAAGTATGCCAACGATGTTGTAGACATCAAGAACCTTGTGCTAGGCTGTATGAACTATGAGTTGCATAAACAACATGATAAGCATGAAAGGTATAATGTCTCTAAGGCGCTATTTTAGTGTAAAATGATAGAAGAAGATCCCATAGAACCTCATGTGCTCAATATGATTGGGCCTATGAACCGTCTTGAAAAATTGGGATTTCCTTTGGGTCATGAGTTGGCCACAAATATGATTTTGCAATCATTTCCTGAATCATATAGACAATTTATCGAGTGTTATGACTTGACTAACATGGCTAGACTGTTGTTAGAGTTTCTTGACATCTTGATAAGTGTCAAAGCACAAATGGAGATGGACAAACCCATGATGATGATCATCGGAGTTGAGTCCAAGGGAAAGAGAAAGACCAAGAAGTGTTATGTGTTTATGAAAAAGTCTCAGTGTTTTGCATTGAAAATAAGGAGAAAATTAAGGGAACCTAGGAAGATGAAGAAAGGTATTGAGATCTCTACTTTTGGTATGTATGTTATTGAGGTTAACTTTACTACTTCCTCATCATGGGTACTCTATATTGTATGTGTATCACACATTTGCTCAACTGTGAAGGATCTGAAAAGAAGTAGACCTTTAGAGAAAGGTGAGGTTGAACGAGTTGCATATGGTGCAAGAGTTGCATGTAGTATTGTTGGAACCATTGAGTTATCTTTACTAAGTGGGCTTGTAATAGATTTAGAGAACTGCTTTTCACATTTCAAATCTTTGCAACATATTTAATGATAACATGATAGGGTTTATAGACCCAATATCCATAAGAATGATAAAATGATTCAAAATGGAGTTTATACAATAGAATGCCTCATTATTGAAATATAGGTTCATAGTCATTTAAATACCAAAAATAATAGTAAATTGCACATACCTCAATTTATGCATCACCAGTTCTAATAAGGCCCCTAATGTCAGGATTTAGAGAAAAATAAACACCTAAACATTACATATATGCATTAGGGTTACATTTTCTTCATTTAGCCCTAGAAATTACTTTATAAAAACTTTGGAATTAGACATCAAATCCTATATCAATAAATTGGGCTTATTTTTCTAATTTCAAAAACATGTCTATTCGTGTTTTCTGACACTATATTGATTTATCATGAATTAAAATAGTTAATATAATTCATGGATAACCAAATAAATACAATTTATCAAGATGATATGTATGCCCTCTAGCCCCTTTCAACCAAAATTTGGACCAACAGGGGTGGTAGGGTCAAAACACAAGGAAAATTTACCTTTACCTCCCACTCCGTTGCAAGATCTTCTCCAAAACAATGGGAGCTTGTATCCAGGGAGTGTTCTCCTATCCAATGCTATCCCTTGGGTATGGGAAGTTGGCTCAACATCTTACTTGGAGAGTGGCAGAACTATAGAGCCTAGGATTAGGTCATCTGGACACTAGAACTAGACTCATCAATCCCTTCGCCAATGGTATGGAGAGCAGATCAGAGTCCAGTGTAAGGGAGATGACTAGAATCTTACAGAGAGCGGCCAAAAGCCAGGATTTGCATTGGTTCATCAAGGCAAAGAGCAAA
Organism: Alisma plantago-aquatica; assembly: GCA_963693085.1. Taxonomy (NCBI): domain Eukaryota; kingdom Viridiplantae; phylum Streptophyta; class Magnoliopsida; order Alismatales; family Alismataceae; genus Alisma; species Alisma plantago-aquatica. Next base: position 347,864,407 of record OY856411.1, on the reverse strand, counting down.
ACACACTCAGGAGGTTAAACAACATTAGCACCATGACTCCCAGTGGTAAATCGAGTATTGGTGGAAGAAGGTCGAGGACCTAAATCACTATGTCAACAAGAAAAATGATTAGACAAGGCATCCTGAGGGTCCACCCCAACTCCCCAACTAATTTGGAAGAACTATGAGGTTGGAGAGATCCCTAGAAACCTTCACCAGTAATAGTCATATAGCATTCAAAGGGAGTTTGCCAACCAGGGAGCTTTGTGAGGGGTGAGACTAAATGGGCACATTGATCAGTCTGTAAGGTGAAAAAGAAGGTTACCTAGAAACGAATTTAGAGAGGTGGCGTGGTGGTCAAAACTAAGCTCCAATGTCTATGGCGTGCTCAGTCATGACGACGTTACTTAGGGAACTTTACACAACATTATTTAGCTCGAAGAGGTGTGAGGGAGTTGTACAATTCCTCTAGCATGGCTATTATGCAGTGCGACTCTATGTGGAGGAGAAAATAGAGCCCAAGTGTCATCAACGGTTGAAGGAGAAGAGCGGGAAAAGGGCATTTCTTACACGAGCATTTAGAAGAGTAATGAAAGGGATAGAACGGTGTAGAATGATGAGACAATGTAGTAGAAGAAGAAACTGACGACTAAAATCTAGTGTAGAGTCAGAGAGATGTAGCAGACACAAGAACATCATTGGAAGATGAGGTGTAAGGTGGGAGATGATGCTCCCACCGTATGATCCCATATGAGTGCCCGATCACACAGCTGACCCATTCATAGGGCATGACAATGGAAACGTAACCAACTACATTGGAATAACTTACATCTAGTGTATATTATTAAATATTTTAGGTTAATTTAACTGATTTCTTTCTCCATTCAATTGAGGATGTAAATAACACCCAATTAAGCTGAAATTTCACATGTTGACTAATTAAGTCATAATAAATACGATTTTATCATCAATTTTTATTTTGAGGTAATTTAGGATGAAATTTAATCATCATGAGGTGAAGTATCATTAGAATAAAAAATCTATAACTCAAATTATCCCTAATGCACTTATCCAACTCAACCAGGAACATTCTAGAGTGTCAAATAGGGTTAGACCCTTCAATAGGTGTATTTATGAGACTAAACCATGTTATTAAGTTAATTATTTATTTCCTCAATTATTTTCATGCAAAAGGCTTAATAACTAATATATTATCTAAAAATCACCTGGGAGTGACTAATATGGTTCGATTCTAAGAAAAAGAGTACCCAACGTAAGCATAGGGTAGAAAGGATTAAGAATGTACCTATGAATATATGACAATTAGGAATGACAAACACACTTTTTAATAAAATTTGGGAGATATTTTACTCATCTTGCCTCTTTTATGAGAACATTTTGTTGCACATAAAACTATCACCTTTTACTTCCTACGTGTGGGAATTTTGTAGAATATAAAATGCAACTTTCTACATGGTATGATATCCTAGTACCACATTCATTCAGATCCAAATGTTGCATGGGAAATTGTCAGATTTTACTTTGTATGCTGTAATTATCTATAATACAAAAGAAACACTTCTACACAATTCATCCTCCATTACCACATTAATTCCCAAAATAGAAATTTTGCATTTGGGTGATCCTCATATGTCATATTTTATACCTGGAGAATGATGATCCAAGATTTATTATATTATGTTTATTTTATCCTTTTAACCAAGATAAAAGTATGCAATGCATTAGTTCAAGGCTTGTTTTCTTCTTCTAATCATAGATTTCTAAACAAAATTGGTTGTATGCATTATGACTTCAATATTCATGCACACACTCGATGTTGTGATAATGTAATTGAGATAATTGTTTGCAACTTATATGAAGAAGTGTTTATGTTTCTTTGAACATTCTTACTAGTAGTTTACAAGAATAAGGTTCTTCATGTAATCTTATTCTAGAACTATTTTAGAGACTCAATTTCGTCATTTTGTTTTATCAATCTATAATGAGTTTTCATAACACAGTTGTGCTATTTCAAGTAACCCCACAATCCCGTATAATATGTAAATGCATCAAATGGTTACTTTGACAAAACCTTGTAAATATATGCATGCATATTTGGTATGATCAATAATTACTTCATAATATAAGAAAATAGAAGATTGAGTGATATTTGCTTTTTCATAACGTAGATATTCCCATATTTCACATATCCATACTGTTAATTATTCAATGAACTCAAAATATGTATGTTTTGTTCAATCTTGGTATCTAAAGAAAAATCATATTTCAAGAAAATTCCTATTATACTTCACAATTAACAACATGCATTTCCCACTTAATGGCTAAATAGAATGTTTCATTTCTTGTTTATCATAGGGTTGAAGATCATGAGATAGCCATATCATGTAAGGTTATCCACCAAAAGGCCATATAAATCATAAGCACTAGGCTACCTATAAGATATAGTGCTATTATAATCATCATCACAATTGTATAATGGAAAATTATCACTTATATTCAAGTTCTCAAAAAGTTTATATTTGAAAACTAAAAGGTAAATATATACTATAATACATGATTTAAAAACTATTATTACCAATCTTTTGATTTCAATTTACATTATACCCATACATGAAATCAGTTCAAGTAGGAGGTAAGCATAGTTGCAACAAAGAAATGAGGAGTCTGTACATGCTATTCACTTATATTGTGGTATTCTTAATAGTTAGGAAATTTTTGATAGTTAGAAGAATGTAGATGATCACAATTATTTTAAAAAATTCATATATAGAAAGATGGACAAAAATGATTTGATTCAAGAATTGAGATACACAATATAATTTAGATGAAGAAGAATGCCAATTTATTGATCTTAGTGTTGACTTAAGGTATAAGTTGACTAAACTCTTGCTTTGATGATGACCAAATCATTCCACATTTTTGTGTCTAATGATTCTACTTGAGTGATTTTAGATTATATTGACACATTCCAGATGCCTAAACTTGCACATCCTAACATGGGAGAACTCAAGTCATACCTGCATAAAGATTAAGATTGAAGAATAGATAGTTTTCTCCTTAGATCTTTGATGTAAATCACTTGTAATGGTTGTATGACTTGTAATTAAGATGATATGTGTAATAGAGTCAATTAGGATGAATTATGATCACTTTTTCTGAATTTGTCATAAGTCATCATAGAATGGCTTGTCATCCGAGTTTGTCATGGTGGCAACTCAGCCAACAACCCAATTTGGCTCTTGGCAATACCCAAAGTCGAATAAGTTTATCCTACTGGAAACTCAAGTAACATCTTGCACTTTGACTTGTTGTATAGTGCTATCGATTGAGTTGTCTATAAGATAACTCATCCAACAACACTATACGAAAAAGTGTAGAATAGTGCTCTAGCCATTTCTTTGTTGTAAAACTCAAAAATGTATTTGTTGAAACACCCAAAATGGATAGAATTTGATCCTAAGTGTCTCCCCTGGCTTGTAGGCAATCTCAACTATAAATACGATCCCTTGGGATTCAACATTTAGCCAAGCATTATGAAGGTCCCTATACTATAGTTAAGAGAGATTTTCCTCCCAAGGTCCTCCGTCCACCGTCATGAGCTAAATCACTTGCTACATTCATTAGAGTGAGCAAGAGATTTGTAAGAGAGCTAGTCATGCATGCATATCTTATGTGTCTCTCACTTGATCTACCTACAAATATCTCTTTCTACCATTAAGATGAAGATTCTCTCTCTTGTATAAGAGAGGTGAAGAAGAAGAAGAAGGGAAGGAGTCCCTTAGTGAAAGTTTCTCTTTGGTGAAGACGAAGTCAAAGACAGAAGATACTAGTCAAGAGAGGGAAAATCCTTGAAGGCAGAATACTTGTTGGAAGAGTGAGTAAGTCCTTAGATAAGGATAGAGAATCATTGTAAGAGTAGGTAACTACTTGGTAAGGTATAAGACTCTTGGTCATGGATAGGTAAGACCTTTGTAAGGTTGTTTCTCGCTTGTCCTTTAAAGGGAAGGCTAGGTACCCTTGACCTTGAAAAGGGTGGTCTTATCTTTTAACTCTTATAACAGAATGTATGGAGTGAGACATTGTTGAAAATTGTAGAGGACGACCTCCCTAGGTGGATGTACATATCCTAGTTTGGAGGTTGTAAACCTATTAAAACAAATGTTATTTTGTGCTAAGTCAATCTGTCGCTCCCTTGCTATGCATGTTTAGTTGCACTCAAATTTCATATATGCAATATTATCTTGGGATATAACTTGAAGCTTTAAAGAATTTTGTCTAAGTGGTTTTAGATCTATTCACCCCCTTTAGATCCCATTACAAATCCAACACTTAGTTTTATAGAAAAACATTACTCAAATGATATATACAAGACCCTAAATTCTTCTATTTGTTTTCCTTAATTGCATACTTTATTGGATTATTATAGATTAATTTAGAAATACATTAAAAATGTAAAAATAATTTGGTATGATAATGCACACACATCCAAAATGATGGTAAATGATATGCTCAAAATTTGATGAAGTAATTTTTTTGAAGTCATAGAATTTTGTGGGTCACTTTAGCCACCCTTAAAAGTAGACACAACCACTTCTATCCTTGGGATGGTGTGAAACAGTCACTTCAAGTCTGGTGTCGAGGAAATAATGTTGCATTAGGATGACATGCTGGATAAAGCAGCCTCTTTAGGTTGTTGCTTGATGATGGATAAAAACAAAGACTGATGTGTTCACTTGAAGGTTGAGTGGGTGCTTGAATAGGTTTTGGCACCTTCGAATAGGTTTTGGCACCTGATGCATGTACTTCAGAAATGGTTTTGAGCCACTCGGGTCAATGGGAGGGCCCAAAGTGGTTTATCAATGGGATACAATGCAATTTTATCTACACAAAAGTGTATAAATATAACATCACTTTGATCTTAGGGTTATGTAGGTACATTTTGTCGGATTAGATTTTTTGTTTCAGATTTTGAGGATATTTTTTTATAGGAGGAGCTGGTACAAGTTGGTAATCTAGATTGTTGTTGAAAGATGAAATGCTCGAATCTTCATGCTAATCTTATTAATAATGAATTCATATTATTTCCTTTCATTATTATCATGGTTTCTTCTATTCTATATCTTTTATATCAATGCTAGAAACCATATTCATTACCTAAAAAATCTCATTCCCCCTTCTTTGTCCCAATTGGAGTTAGAGATAGTAAGAGTTGAGACTTTGAGCTAAAAAATCTCATTCCCCCTTCTTTGGAGGTTCCTTCATCCATTAGATGAAGATCATGATATTCACTTAACACATATGACTTAGTTTGTTTTTAGTAATGTTTGAGATGCAATTCCTACACGCAACCCCTAAATCTTATTAATTTCATCTTAACTGATATAAAGAAGAAATTTTATATGGTATTTGGCTAGAACTTGGGGAACTTCATGACTACCACCCTTCTCACTGTTACTTTCTTTTCTAGAATAAAAATGATGAACCTTGTTGTTGCCATGTTGTTAGTACATTTTTACATGCATCCTGCCAAAAAATGGTCACTTTTGGATTTTTTTACTACTCTTCAATATTAATCTAATACAAAAGAAATTATAGAAAACATGCTTCATGTTGATTAATTACTATTATAATGAGAGATTCTAGCATTTGAACGTTTCTTTGAAACCTTATGATGATATGGCCTTCCTACAGATGAAATGGTGAAATGATGTTTGTATATGTGAATGTTGTAATTGAATTCATATTTCTTTTTTTTTATAATTCTTTACTTGCACATATCTTAGTACCAAGTTCCAAATTCTATCTTATTGTTCAATGAAAGATGAGTAAATGGCTAAATGCATCAACTAATACTAATTCATGTAATCCATGATGAATGCATAACTATCCCATAGCTCGAAAGTTAGGATATCAAAATAGCTAACCATCTTAGGATTGTATGAATGTACTTACAGTCATATATCTTTTTAATGTACATAATTTCTAAGAAACCATATGAGGTATTATGTCCTAAGAACTCTGCAATCACCTGTTTATTTGAGTGTGATCAAGATTGTATCTCCTATTGTCAATGGAACTTCTACCAATGTGAATGAGAATTATGTGATATAATGATTATAATGATGTACTACCGACAAGATATTGTAGGTGTTATGACTTGAGTACCGCAAGATGAACCAACTATTTTATGTTGTTTGTATACCAATGAGCCCCTACTTTTTATGGACACACTAAAGAAGTGTGGTAGGATCTAAAAAATACCAGATAATGCAAAGATCTTGTTTTCTGGGATAGAGGCCTTTGTACTTAGTGGCCAATACTTTGTGTTGTACATCACAACTACCCATTAATTAATAATAAAATATGTAATCAATGCATAGAATAACCAACATAGTTTTTTTCAACTTTCAAATTGTCTTGATTCGGTTGCTCTTATGTTCCTTATACAAATTGATTTCCTTTACTTTATATTGTCTCTATTTCTTAGCAATGTTTTGTAGAAGTTGATTCCTAATGCATGCTTGTCTAAATTTAACATATTTACCAGACTTGTATTCTTAAAGTACTATATAGATGCTTATCTTTCATGAGGACTTTGATCTAATTTTCTCAATTCCACCTTGTTTATATTCTCAACGTCTACTTATGGGATTAGAGTCGAGGGGCCACTTTCTCTAAGGAAACAATGAGAGTAAGGTGTGAATATAGCCTTTTTTTGGTGTCTAGAGTCATCCATGTATACTTAGGTCTAGGAAGGGTGCTTTGTACAATTGTTTCTATGACTTAGTTTTTGGCTTGTAGCCCTATATATGATGCATATAGTGTGTATATAAACAAGATGACCTTTTGTGTAAAACTATGTTGACTTTGGGACTTTTGTACAATTTCTAGCATATCAATGCATATCATGGGCTTTTATGTGATCATATGTGTGAATGATTTTTATTTTTATTTGGAAATTTCCTTTCCTTCTTGGCTTATAATGTAGGATACATTTGGACCTTAGCTTTGGTTTTATCACTTTCTATTCATATTGGAGTTGGGTTGACGCATTTTGTGATGAGCCTAGAATGCCTAGAGCTACATGACATAGGAACTCACGTCCATTCATATGTATTTGAATATCTAACCAACATATATATATTGATGTAGCTATTATACAATGATATGAAAAACATGGAGAGAATATCTTGTTCCATCTATGGAATAGGAGAGGAGGAGGTCACTAGAGAAAAAAATGTTTGAGTCAGGCCCTCACACCGTCTACCATTCCCCTAAACCTAACATCATGAGTTGTCCTAAATATCCACACCCTATTTGTATTGGTTGTATGACCTAATAGCCATACTCATGACAATTGTAATGACACACTTTGTAATTCATTAGATTATTGATAAAGGAAATTCCACTTATTATGTTTCTTAGCATGAGATAATGAATAAATATAATTATGTCCTAAGAATGAATGACTTAGTGACATGTGATTTTGTATTGAGGGCCTAAACATGAGATCATTAGTGTATATTTTTCTAGTCAGATATTATTGTGGAATTCTCCTGACTAGACATGTCAATCGATTGACTAGATAAGGGTATGTTTGGAGAAAAGAGTAAAAACATATGCTTTATTATATTTCAATCCTACATGGATCAATAGGGTGCTTCCACATCAGCATATTTCTATTTCATTTAAAAGAAAACATGCTAGATATTTGTTGGGGAACTACGCCTTTCACCTCACATTGTGCCTTGGAGTGGAATGTAAGGGAGGGTAGGGTGATAATTTTACTTTTAGGGATTGTTCCCTACCTTTCTTCTCTAGAAGCAAGGGCATGGAGGTCAACTATAGGTTGAAACTTTTCTCAGGGTTATGAGGGTTGTTACTAAGCTACGATTACATGCCCTCACCCAATCTATGATATTGTAAAGTCAGAGAGTGGATTCTCTAGTTTTTAATAAATAGAATATTAAGAAGGAGGATGATACATGATAATTATGTCTATTCAAGGCTAGGTGATGGTCAACGGAGATCCATATGGCCTCAGGGAGTCTACTAGGGTCTTGGTGATGCTTTGGGGTATTTGAAGTTCCTTACTGTTACCGAAGAAGATGATAGTAGGCGGTGGTGTTGGGGAAGGCATCTTGCTAAAATGCCCTTCAAGGCATGATTAGAATTGGATACATAGTGTCTCATGAAGCTCTAAACAAGTTAAGTGAGCTTAGGTGCATGGATTTTTTGGGGCAAACATGAGGTCACCAGGGATGGAGTTGGTGATTGGAAAGTAGGCACATGGTTTGTAGTTTTTAGTAAGTAGTGGGGATTGAATGTACATGGCTAGCGGTGCTCTTATTCCCTTATATAGGCATTGGGAAGCCTTATATTCCTTATACATCTTTCCCTAGATTTGGTCATGAGTGGAGAAATTTGGCAGTTCACTCTTTACACTACCACTCAGTGACCATAGAGGATCAACATGTTTAGGAAATATTGGCCAGATTTCTTATTGGTGGGGAGGTGATAGGATATAGAGATTTAAATATTGGGAGATGAGGACCTCACATGCTCATTTATTATTTGTTGAGAGGTTAAAGATGATCTAATGATCATAGATACAAGATCCATGGGCTCGGGGGTCATGTGACACATAAAGGGGGGTTGGTTCCAGGTCCCCTAGAGTCCCTGACACATCAATTTTGGTTATTCCATTAAAGACTTACATATAATAGATTTTCTATTTGTCTAAAGCATATTTTTCTTCTATATTTTATAGAGAGTTGTAGAAAGGTTCATTTTCTTTAAATTTCTAGAGTTCCTTCCTAATAATTCAATCTTGTCATAACCAACAAATGATAATAAGATAGATATGTTGAATGCTCTATTCTTGTTATTCAAATTCTCCAATTTTTAATTTCTCATTAATAGCCTCAAGGCCACAAATGAAATCATTTTTTATTAAATTTTAGTTATGTCTCCTAAGTATAATAATCTAATAGATAAAATTACCATTTCTTAGTTTTCAAACTATTAGGACACTAAAAATCACAAAATATTTCTCCCAATCACTTGAAAACAAAAGTAAAGTTAGATTATTTTTCAAACTTCATTGCATTAAAAGACGTTTTTCAATTACAATTATCCCTAAAATAAGGAGAATTACACTTTCTTAGATTAGGCTCCCACCTTTATTCCAAATTCATTCAAGAAAGCTATATGTGACAACCTATCTTTCTCTCTCCTTGATTATACTCTTTCTATCTATGTAGTGATTCACATTGCTCAATTTGATTTCAATTAAATAATTTAAGTGATTGGATGCTTAATCGAAGTCACATTGTGCCTATGTTCCTATATGTGACTCTAATTTGAGAAATTGAACTAGGTATTGTGCTTTAACATATCACCATCTATAAAGATAGATTGAATCTAATAATATGAACATCTTGCCCTATAGTATATTTCACATGGTAGATATTTTAATTTCGAATCGAATGGTGCAAAAATTGCCTCGATCGGACCTTCATAGCCCAGTTATGAGATTTTGAATATTTCCTTAAGTTATCCTTATGTTATCTCAAATTTTTGCCTTTGGGCTTGATGGACATGTCAGCTTTTAGGTCCAACAAGGGGTGTGTACCAACCTCCTCCCACCCTTGAGCAAACCCTAGCATGCCACTTTTACTAACCGTTAGATGCGATCCTAAAACCCTTATTTATCTTCCTCTTTGGTCCGTACACATTGTGGCAATGATTTTCAACCAACCAATATGCATCATTTTCAACTCCTTCAGGTGCAATTGGCTGAACTAGCCAATAGGCATCATTTTTTACTCCTTCAGGAACAATTGGCTAAGAAAACATTTGTCATTTTTGACTATTGTCATTTCTGCTCTCGTTTCCCTCCTATCCACCTCCAGCACCTCCTCTCCAGTTCTTCTTCTTCGTTTTTTAGAGCATCACCGTCAGGTGGACAACGTTAGGGAATCACACCACGTGCATCCCTGACACTGCTAAGAGCCAAGTTCTTGCTCAAAGGGACTCTGGGGTTGCCAAAAGTACATCGAAAAGGGTCGGGGAGCCCTGTGGCTCTGCATCTGCCTCACTCTGACAAGCTGCAACAACTCGACGTTGCACACGGGCACACCCTCTCACAGCTTGAGACCAACGAGACGAATGCTTGCAGTCGTGCGATGCTCGACTAGGTCAACCGCTGATGAAGATCTTACAACCACGGATATCCCACTTAGTTAGATGGATGCTCGGTGAGCATAGTGATCATGGGAGATAAAAAAATATAGTGCAAGGCGATTAATGATGAACAAACACATGGAAGCACGGGTGACCACATGTGAATCCTCAACCAAGAAATTGGCAGCTGCTAGAAATCACCACTCACCAAGGTTCCTGTGCGCTGGGGTAGCACGCTTGCTAAGCAGTGGATTTGTAGATCAACAATGTTTCTTCACCACCAAATAATGTCGGTGATTCCCCTCCATGTTCTTAAAATTCTCAATACAAGATTTCAAAAGTCAATATCTTCTACATCCCTCATCCAAATATAATGAATAATTATATCAAATTGATCCTCTTGTAAAGATCTATAATATGGACCTATTTGTAGACCCTAAATCTCATTCCTTTTTCTCTATTTTGCTAAAAACACAATCTTTGACTATGTTTGACTACTTTTAATGCATATCAATAATAAAATTTGAATCCTTGCTACTCAACATACTTCATACACCCCATATCTGTAATATTGACACACTTTTGAGCTAACGAGGCTCTGATCACCTTTTCTTGCTTTTGCTTCACCTTCATGCACTTTTGTGACTAGTGTTGAGATTCTAATGATGACCTATGATGATGCTGATGGTGATGATGGTGGTGGTGGTGGTGGTGGTGATGGTGATGATGACAACGATGATGATGATGATGGCAATGATGAAGATGACAATAATGGTGTTATGAGTTTCTTCATGATGATATTAGTTTAAGTTGGAGGAGTCTAGTATGTTTTGGTAATATGATATGATTTTTACCATGCAACCCTAGCTATACCTAGCACCATATATGATAAGCCACTCTTATAAGCTTGGCTTAATATGAAATCATACCTCCCTTAAAGATGTAGAATTTAAATCATGAACATGATACAATGATGCATTGAGATATTAGCTTGAATAATCATGACATGAAATGCTTAATTTCAGACCCAAGATGAAAACCAATGTACCTATTTGGTGATAGTTGGTAGAATCCTTGGGGTTAAACTAATCAATGTATGAAATCTATAAGTGCACAAAATGTTAGGATGATGATATCCTTAACTGAAAGTTTAAGTTTATACACGTCCATTTGAGAATTTGATCAAATAGATTTTGATTATACCCTTTGACCTCTTATGAGTATATCAACAAAAACTTCATGTAATAAGGGATAAGGATTATGGTACCCTAATGTTGAGATGATGACATGATATGAGAACATATCAACAAATACGTATATGATTGGGATGGGTACACCCTTGATGTAGTTTAAGCACATGATAACAACCTAGGGTTGGTTGCCTATGGTTAGTTTCCATGCACGATAAATATGAACTTTGACCTTCAACTATGATCTTAGACAAATTTTGAGGATGAAATTTTTCTTTAAAGGACAGAAGGATGTGACAACCTAACTTTCTCTCTCCTTTATTATACTCTTCTTATCTCTATAGTGACTCACATTGCTCAATTTGAGTTGAACTATATAATTTGAGTGATTAGATGCTTAATCAAAGTCACCTTGTGCCTATGTTCCTATATGTGACTCTAATTTGAGATATTGAATTAGGTATCATGCTTTAACATATCACCATCTTGCAAGATAGATTGAACCTAATAATGTGATCACCTTCTGATATTGTATATTTCACATGCTACAACCTTTAATTTTGAATCTAACGTCACAAAAATCACCCCGATAAGACCTCTGTAGCCTAACTTATGAGATTTCGAATATTGACTTAAATTGTTCTAGTGCTAGATCGAATTTATTCCTTTGGGCTTGATGGGCATGTCAACTTTTAGGCCCAACAAGGGGTGCAGACCATCCACCTCCCACTCTTGTGCAAACCCTAATGTGCCACTTTTACTGACCGTTAGATATGATCCTACAACCCTTGTTCATCTTCCTCCTTGGTCTGTAGACACTGTAGCAGTGCTTTTTGACCAACCAATAGGCATCATTCTTGATTCCTTCAGGCGCAATTGTTTAAGAAAACCTTCATCATGCTTCAATCTTATCATTTCCCCTCTCATTTCACTCCTATCTTCACCCAACACCTCCCCCTCCAGTTCTTCTTCTTCTTTCTTTTGGGGCATAACACTAGGTGATCAACTTTAAGGAATCACACCACAAACATCCCCAACACAACTGAGAACTAAGGTCTTGCTCAGAGGGGCTTCAGAGTCGGAAGAGACTCATTTGAAAAGGTCAGTGTTACAACCCCAATCTTTGGGTTCCTTTGGTGAGAAATGTGTTTTCTCATAATAAAGATATTGGAAAAAAAAGATATAATATGGATTTCATTTACAATAGCCTTGATGATTGTGTTGTGGGCTTTATTGGCTATTGGGCCCAATAATGAGGAAATTCAATTAGTAAATGAATAATTGAGTTTTTGAGAAAAGAAAGGCATTGAATCCTCTAGAAGGAAAGAGAATATAATCCAAGGATGGATTTCATGCCTCTTGAGTTCCTTGGATTCCTAGGAGTCAAAAATGGCATAAAGAATACAATAAGAAAAGAAAAGATCAAATGAGTATTTCCTTGTTAATAAAGAAATTGAAAACATTGATGAAATGTGGAAAATAAGTGAAAAGAGGTATAATTGAGTTATCCTTGGTGGAATTTCGTATCCTAAGGATTCCTAATGTTAAAAGGAATACCAATGAGGAAAATGAAAGAGAAATAAAGAGAAATCCTCAAAAAGGGATATTTTAATAAGAAATCAACATAATAATGAGAAATAATGCATATAGATAAGTATCCTTATGAAGTATTTCGAAATAATAAGTTTCTTGGGATCCAAGGAGTCCTAATAAAGAGGAAAGAAATAGAAAATTTCAATAAAGAAAAATAAGAGGATAATGTAATGCATAATGAAGGAATTTCATGGTATTATTAAAAGGGAGATATTTTTCTACAAAAGGAAAATAGAATTTCGTGACATGGGTTAAAAGTCAAGCAATAAAGAGAGTAGGTGAGAGGAATTTCGAATTCCTAATATCTAACAAACAAAGTATAATTAAAGAGGTAAGTAGGAGAGAGAATCTTGCTTCTCATTGAAGGAATGGGAGTCCTAATGGCAGTGGGACTTGTTTACTCTTGTATGAATGTCCTTGGGCGTGGATACCCTCCCTTATATATAGGGGTAGAGCCCTAGCCATGTCCAGGAGAATCCCAGACACTTTTCTCTCCTCTTCTTCCATGATTTCGTCCATAAACCCTAACTAAGACGATAGTTCCATCCCTAGATCAACGCAGGGTTGTGGAATCATATGGTTGGAGGTGGGATGCTTCAACAACAACACTAGACTAATAGCCTACCATCTCGACGGCCTTAACTTCACGCAACTTCCATCTAAAGAATGCAAGACCAGCTGCAGTTGCAGCAGTAGTCGTGCTCTTCTCCCACTTGGGAGAGGCCACTTTGGTGGCCAAATAAGGGAGCCCCAAGGGTGGCGGTGTGCGGTGGAGCTAGAGGAAGGGCTTGCGGCAACCCTCGTGCCTCAGGGAAGGAGGTGTGACCCCGCAAAGTGTTGCGTTCAGCAACAGCCGCAGAGTTCGGAGGTAGAAGAAGACCTACAGTCAGTTGGACCATTTTACCCCTTAGGGGTATGAAGTGTCGACCATTTAAGTAAGGGGCATAAGCATCTTTTAATTATATTTCCAAACCAGGCGGGTTACATTGCATGAAGGGGCCAATGTGTTAGCCTCTGATTGTCTCAAGTAAGTGAACTTTTAAAAAATCAAATATATTTAACCGTAGCTCGGATGGATGCGCATTATACATGATTTTTTCTCAGAAAAATGAGAGGAATCTAATAAAAATACATTTAGAGGCTAATTACTCTTTTAATTCGAAAAGTAATGGAAGTTATTAACTGTAATGAATTAATGGTTAAGAAACCCTATTTTGATATAATTAATGTGATTAATAGGGTTTAATTGATGATTAAAGTTGATATTAGACTATTAATGATGAAAAGGAACATTAGGAACAAAAAGGATGAACTTTACATATAATTAGTTAATTTAGAGTTTCATGCACATGTATATGTTTTAATGGGCCTTGAAACCCTAATATTAGTAAATGTGACTCATAATGGTTTTACATATTCAAAATCATGAATAGTGTTGAGATATGATAATTCCAAGCTATTCGAGCACTAAAGTTCCTAATTGTGGTTAAATACCCTTACTGTGGAAATTAGGGTTTCCTAGTAGATAAGAGGTAGAATTAATGATAAATAACCTTCATATGTGAATTATATCATAATGAACTATGAATTGATGATAAACGAGCATAATGACTTTGTCATACATTAAAAAGGATAAAAATGATAGCTTTGATGTAAAAGAGGCTTAATGAACTTAATCGATGTTTAATTATGCCTTAATATGAAGTTAGGGTTACATGTTGCTAAAAGGTAACCTTAATATCTATCTTGAAGAATAGATGAGATAAATAGGGTTTGAGAGTAATTATATTAAATTAGGGTTTAAAATAGTAAAAGGTTAAGGAAAACCCTAATTGCAATGGAAACCCTAAAAGTGGACTAGAAACCCCAGGAAGCGAGCTAGATTTAATAGATCTTGATGACATGAGTAATAAAAGGAAATTGTATAATTATTTCAGGATCTTGATATGTGTGCTTGCTTGCTTGGATTTATTTCTTGCATGGATTATTCTGTCCCAAAATCATCCTGACAGGTATGTGGTTACGCTTATGAATATCTTGAGTTAGTTTTTTGAGGTTTTCTGAAGTTTTCATCGATGACTTGAAATAAACTGTTGGATGAATTTAGTTCATGCAAACTATAATGTGGCTAAGACTATCACATAAGATATGTGCCTACCAGCTCAGATCCTGGTCCCCTCTATGGATTAATAGTTGACCTAGTACATGGCTACCTATGGGGTAGGTCCATCAGGTCATTGGATGACTTAGTACATGGCTTCCAATGGGGTACGTCCATCAAGTCACATTGAGTTAGATATCGGTCTATCTTCAGGTAGTGCCATGCGACTCTATTACCCTATGTATTGGCTACCTGTAAGGTAGGACCATGGGGGTAAGAATCTACCTAAAAGAGAGGTAGCATACAAATCCACTGTAGGGATAACACATAGTTAGGGGATAGGTAAGGATTGAGTAGTATGGCTTAAAGAGTAATCTTGGTTGTTAAATGATTAATTGAATGATTACGTTCTTATTATAATTGCACGATTTTTGTTTCCCCCACATACCAGCTTCTTGCTGACTGATGTTTTGTTTGTCAGCGTTTTAGGTACAAATGAAAAGAACAAACAATAAAGTGGCATATGTGGAATTAAATGAGAAATAACGTGCACAGGAGGATTAGTTAGATTAGTATTTTTGTGGATAGAAGTTTAGAAATCCCAGTATTTAAAAGGTAAGTAAAGTTTTATTTTATACCAATTTTCAGTTTAGTAGGTAAAGTTTATTAATTATTATTGATTATTTGCCGAACCTTTTATCCGAGTTATTGGTTAATGGCTCTGACCTTTTGGTCTCCCTTAATTGGGGGTTACTAGGAGGCGGGGTCGTTACAATTGGTATCAGAGCATAGGTTCCTCACTTAATCCTTAATAATTATTAAATTTTACAAATTCTGTAGAACCCAAGGGAGTTATTAGAGGATTATCTGAACGACAGAGGTGTCTAGAAAAGGATCACGACCGGGGACTGGCAATATTTTCCTTGGCACCGCTAGTCAAAATATGAGGACTCCCATATTTGTGTGACTTCCTGGCCAAAGTCTTACGGTATGATTCGAAATAAGATACCTTTAGGACTCTCTCATCTTTTTCATCCCTTCTCAACTCAAATTCTGTTAAGGACCTTAAGGATTAGGGTTTCCTCTCTTCTCCTCACCCTCTTGAGGTATGGGTAAGTTTGATAAGGATTAACGAATCCTCCACCAAATTAATAAAAAGCATGTAAATAAGATGTCATGGACGTAAGTTTAATAGAGTAAGCATAAAGGAATAGATACATTCTTAGGTAATTGTCTTTGCCCTCAGGAGAGACCTGAGGATAGACCTACTTGGAAGGAGGATAAGTAGAGAGAGTTAGTCTTGGAGGTAGAGATCTCCATTAAAAGTAGAGACCTAACACATCCTTCGAGAATGAGGTTAACCCTAACCCTAAGTGAAGGTTAGAGAGAGAGATTACATGAAGCGTTTGATGTCATGGTAGACCTGGTGTTTGGATAGACATGCCTTGGATGGCATATGAGCCATGAGAAGTTGATGACCAAGTACCTTTGGAAACCCAACCCAGGGAAGGGTCGTGCATGTTTGAGCGAAAGATAGCTCCTCCATGGATGAGGTTTGAGAAGAACCTATAGAAACCTTATGGGCTGTTGCAAGTAGGATATAGCTTGCACCCTGAGTACATCAGTGGTACGACAGTAGGTTGAAACCCTGGCCAGGATAGCTTATGACATAAGCATAAAAAGCTATGGATAACCTTGAGCAAACATAAGTTGAACATAGGCTTCACTTAGGTGGGGGCATGCTTATGAGCTTGATTCTTCCTGAAGAAAGGACCTCGTATAGAGAGGTTGGTTGTACGGTTATCTCTAGAGAGAGAGCAGGACCCTATCAAGAAGGTTGGAAGCCTAAAACCCTAAATATGAGGAACAGTGGGGAGTCGAGGATGCTTGTGACCTTTGTTATCAAGGTGTAGTTTCCTCCCATCCTGAGAGAGGGACCCTTTTGTAGGGGGTATACCCGTTTTGTTGGTTTTGAGGTAACCTAAAGAGGTCTCATAGGATCTTGAGGAACTAAGTGAAAAGTACATGGCATGAGAATGAACCTGTAGACCCATAGATAACCATCTCGAAGTGCATGTGGGTGTGATACCATGGAGGTAACCAATATGGGGCCTGACCAAGGTAGGCAGGTTGCCATGACCCCTGTGAAGGGATGAAAGACAAGCCATGAAGGCAGAGAGAGATGATGAAGGCTTGGACAAGGTTCTATGTTAAACATGTACTATAATGGAATCCTAAGTCTATCCTAGGGTCAGATAGGGATAAGACTGATGGAAGTAGGAGTTGCCTAATTCCCTAAGTTGCACATGACCATTGGTTCGGGAGGTAACAACTATCATTGTCTGAGGGACATGGGTTAGGAGATTGATCACCTTCATGAACTCATGGGACCTAAAGGACAGATGAGTAGGGCACTCTCTGGATGCATAAGGGAAGAGGGATGACCCCAAAAAGTGTCGGCACCCTATAGACTTAGAGGAGATGACCAAGGATTGTGCTTGGACCAAGTATGTTCGAGACCAGTTTTCCATGGAAGTAATTTTGATATCATGATGGTTGTGAGGTAGAGACATAAGTTGCACGTTTCAACTTAGTTTTGAAGTTGTACTGGCAAGGTGGGATGTACCATCTCTACTCTTGGAATAGGAAGAACTCTGTATTTGGATGGCCGCCAAATGCTTATTTCCTCTTGTTATGGGAGGGAGAGATGGGACAGTACGCATGCCATACACCAAGAATAAAAGATGATGTGACTTGAAACGTTGCTATGAAGAATGAGGACAGAGATGATAACATACCCTGGTGAAGTGAACGATACCTGGATGGTTTACAAACACTAATAGAGTTAAGCTAGTCATTCTTATAAGGATGTTTTTAGTAGAAGCTTTGTGGAATTTGTAAGTTATACAAGGTTGAGTTTGATCACCATGTGGATGAGCTCAGAGTTTCTTGATGAAGATAAACTTAGAGTTTGAGATGAGATGATAAGTATAATACATTGAGGATGAGAGGCGGTAATGAATGATCTGGTTGAGATATAGCGACCTAGTTTAGCTAGAGGCTAGAAGAGGTAGAGGTTGCTAGGCTAACCCTAAGATCGAGAAGGAAGATATGTTTGGCTAACACTCAGATATAACAAGATTTGTTGAATAAGTTAGTGGTTGTTTCGTTAGCCAGCCTGGGCCTTGATGCAATAAAAGGGTGGTCATAGAGCCTCAGATACACCTCTTTGGATAAGAAGGTGATAAAACCCTGATGAGAGTGATTTAGGGTTTCTGAGGAATCAATCTTGAGGAATCATGACATGCAGGAGATCATGATACACCTTGGTACTACAAAGATAGTAAGTGAAAGTAGTACTTTGGATGCTTAAGATGAAGTTGCATGGGGTATGTTGCCATGCAAGTTAGGAGGTGAAGGACAAACACCAGTAACCCAGTGTGTTGATATAAAGGATAAAGTGTCCCCGAGAGGGAAAGGGAGTTCATCACTATGGATGTTGAAGTCTTCCCTATACCAAGGAAAGTCAAGATGCAATATGGGTTATGGTAGATCACCTTACCTAGATGATCAACGATGAACAGACGGTGGCAAGTGCAGGCGACCATAGATGAACCCTTAACCAAGTAGCTGGTAGCCGTTGACTGCTTTTCACCAACGTGCCTGAGTGTTGAGGCTTCATGCAAGATAAGCCATGGATCTATAGATCAACGATGTTTCTTCACCACCAAATAATGCAGGTAATGCCCCTCCATGTTCCTAAAGTTCTCAATACAAGATTTCAAAATTCGATATCTTCTACATAGCTCATCCAAATATAATGAACCTATATATAAATTGATCCTCTCAAAACGTTCTACAACATGGACCTATTTGCAGACACTAAATCTCGTTCCTTTTTCTCTATTTTGTTAAAAACATGATCGTTGATTATGTTTGACTTCTTTTGATGCACTTTGTTGATAAAATTTGAATCCTTGTTACTCAACATACTTCCTACACCTAATATCTATAACATTGATACACTTTTGAGCTGATGAGGTTCTAATCACCTTTTCTTGCACTTGTTTCACCTTCATGCACTTTTGTGACTAGTGTTGAGACTTTAATGATGTACCATGCCCTATTATTCTAATATCACATCTTCGTGTTGACCAATGCCTAATTCACTTCAAGTTCAGTAACCTTTTGATGTTATATAACATGTATGTCCATGATCACACTACATCATTCTTGTTCACTTAATGTATATGTGTAACCCCTTATGTTGATGTTTGTTATACTTTGATCGAATGATGTGTATGGCCTAACTTATGCACCCAACTTATATACATAATTTAAAACAATAACGTTTTGATGCTTGTGACAGTATTGGCTAAGACCAACCCCTTTTGAAAAGTGATGATGTGTGTGACTCAAATACACTAGTTTTGATTTAATATGCACATATAGGACTTGATTGTGCAACTTATGTCCTTATAGTGATTTGGATCCTCGAATCTCTCTCTTCTCTCTCAAATCAGGTTGGATATTAATATCAGTAAACTCTCGGAGGTGTATGTCCTACTTAAGTCACATGTTGAACCTTTATGGCATATGTGAATGATTGAATGCATGTGAATATGTTGATAACAATGTTGTACCTTGGTGCCTAGACTCTCGGGGCCATCCACCTATAGTTGATTGTTCTCTTTATGTCCATACATTGCTGATCTAATCTCACATCTTGTCCAAATCTTATATCTTGATGATCCATGACCTTGGTTGCTACATTATGAGTCTTTTGACCCTAAAATGAAGGTAGGCGACTCAAACCTTGTAATGACCATATAAAATAGATGAAACCTTGAAATGACTTGAGACTTGAACAAAACCTTTCTAAGGAACTCTAATTAAAAAAAGATCATGAAACACACCAATGCACAACTTGTAACTTAACATGGACAAAAACCCTAAAATGAAGCTAGTTAGGGTTAATTTTTAAGAATCTAATACATGTATGTAATCTTGTTCTTAATTAGGTGTGGCTTGTGGCTAGATGATCAAGGAGTAAGTTAATTATGAACCTCATAATCAGGTACATGCTTTAATAAATGACTATGTATTTATTTCTTGAAATGTGATACATATGTATGCTTGTTTACTTGCTCAAATATTGCCATGTAGTACTCTTGTATTGTGCTCGATGTTTGTCTCATATCGTTGTTTTGTAACTTGCAAACACAATATAGAAACTCCATTATACAAACCTTGTGCACCTTCCTGTACTCTCAGGGTAAGGAGACGAGGTTGGGTGTCCTACTTGAGTTGTCATGATAGGGAAAACCATGCCGAGAAAAGGGTTAGCTAGTCTTGAGCACCCTTATAGACCCTTCCAATGGGAAGTTTGCCAAAGGCCTTATGATATATGATGTTGGTATAATTGGAGTAAAATGATATAAATACAGACTCACTCTTTGTTAAATACATAACTTGTTTATTCTTGTTTGCTACCTCTACAACTCTATTCAAATTATGCTAAACTTATGTATTTGTATCTTTTATCCCCGTACTTGACACCTTGTGTGTTGACTTCTCTTGTGGCACTTATTTTTTATAGGTTCAGAGATGGGTAGAAGTTGATGGGCTCGGTGAGATATGTCAGTTGTACTTGTTATAAGACCCTAGTGTGCATGAGCTGAATAGTGAAGATTGTATTCTTTAATATGTAATGGAAATCTTGTAATAAGACAATGTTGCTTAATAATACTTGTTGAATATTGAGATTATGATTGATACTTTTATCTTGTTATTTGTTCATGTTTGTTAATCTTTATGCTTCCGCATTACCACTTTGATAATACCAAGCTAGAACAAACGCCTAGGTGCTACCCCCATTGATTTTATAGTCAATTGGAGTTAGGATTTGGGTAGAAAATGGTTTCGTGATCTATATAGCAATGGAATACCCAACAATTGGATGCCCAACACAGCTGGAAGCCTTCTAAGTGTAGGAACTTTTTATATGAGTTGATGAATGTGACTCTAATATATATAATATTAGGATCATTATTCAAAGAACTAAAAAGATAAAAATAAGTGTAAATAATAATCGAATGAAAAAAGGAATATAATCCACTTTTGTATAATTGAAATCCACCAAAAGTAGTTAAGACATATATGATATACCACTCAAGAATCATTCCAGGAATGGATCCAATGTTTGCCTTTAGGATACTTCTTGAGAAGCATGGGGTCGTGGGGACTAATTAAAATATAAATATGACACAATGCTCCACATTATAGATAACAGGGAACCCAAAAAGACAATGCATAATCTAGGGTACATATTTGAGATGACATGCTCTAGTTCAATGGAAAATTTGTTGTATATCTAACTTTGATAGAATTTGATTATAATAAAGTTTAAATGTCTATTAGAAAAACTTTAAATATATACATGACTATACAAAATAGGATAAATCCAAATACTTGTACCAACAATGGTTTAAATATCTACTAGAATAAAAATAATAACAAATACCGCATCCAAGGGTTTCTAGAAGAAGGTGCCTATAGTTCAAGTAAGAGAATGTGTGAATCTGGCCAGAGATACCATGAATGAAATTAGTAGAAGAGTTTGGAACAATAGGTAGTATAATTATCAAATATATGGGATGATAGAAGTAGGTAGGAAATGACATTACAATTAAATAGTAAAATTATAAAGTAGAATTTTAAAGTAGCACATGCATATTCTCTAATTCAAGATGCTTACTTTGTTCTAAATAATGTAATTGTGAATGGAATAGTAGTTGAGGGACTTAAGTGTGATAATTTGCAAGATGATGTCTGTATGAGGATGTGGTGGTATAGCTACCCATAGTCTAGGTGAGCCCATGTGCTAATCTTTTCTATAATTTTGTAGCATTTATGAGCCATTCGACTATCTCAATAGTTGCTAATGAAAGTGGATGATGTGATGAAAAAACAACACCTTGCATTTATAAAGAAACAAAATTGAATATTCATATTCAAAGTGGATGCACCGCTTAAAATTGTATCACATCATAACCTTATGTTAAGTATATAAGGAAAATGCAAATTTTGTAGGTATCGTTTAACAAATTTAGTGTACATTATACCACTTTTTATGATGGTAACCCATACCCATCTCCTATGTGACAATTTAATTACATTCAAGATTATTGTTTTTACATTTTAAAACTTTATATCTATCAATCTTCAAAGAAAAAGATCTTGAAATATATTTTATTACATTACTAGCATTTGCAATTTAAGAAAAAGATAATGTTTTATAGTAGCTGGAATGTCAACATTATCATGGTTGGTAACCTTTACTATTACTTTAGTTCTTCATAGAAAAATAATATGGCAACATAACCAAGAAGATACATAGGTAGTCTGTTTCCTAATAAGAAGTTCCTAAAACTAAATATGCCCAAAGGGTAATCTCCACCACTATCTTTAATAATGGTTAAGATATTTCCCATGATCGACATACTAAGTCATATTACATATGTATACAATGAGTACCCATTGATGCATAAGGAGTAGTAGGTCGTCCTATTCTACTTGAGGTTGTTCTATCTTTGGAAGTGTCTTAATCATGAGCCCCTCTCATCTGTAGATTAACTTCTTATATGTCACTTTCTTTATTTGTTTCAAATTTTGATTAAACTTTAGTGATCGGTTGGATTCATTCTATATATATGTGAGTTTGTGTTTATAAACATGGATTTATGAAAATGATGTGTCATCTTTTCTCATATACAAACCTCACTCTGATGTTATTGTAAAATTTCTTGTAAAATTTGAGTAGTACGCCCTACATATGCATGTTTTTTTTGGTCGGCTAAAATCATGTTGCTATATTGAAAACCAAAAACTTTGGGCACTGTACGAAGGACCCCTAAAACTAAAACAACAAATGGAAAACAAGCTCACACAGGAGATGCTCCATTCCCAACAAGAAGTAAAAGCCTTGAAACCAACATGCTGGTGAACAAGGAATAAAAGAAAACTACATACCTTAGACTAAGCATGAAGGAGACACGAACCCTGAACAACTCAAGATAAAGAAACATAGACTGATGCATGGCCAAGCGCTAAATAGCACAAAGACCACCCACAAAGTATGAGCACAAAAGCCAAGCAGGTAGGACATGCCCCATTAGGAAGAGATCTCCAAAGCTCTGGTTTATACACTCAAATCCTAGGTTTCGATCGAGATCCAGGACTTAGACAGAGTCCAAGTCGACTGCAAAATGAAGCATGAGGCTCAACCTGCAAAGTAACAGAACCAAACACTAAAGCAAAAACCAAGACTAGGGAAATCGAAGGCTGGAGACCAATGAAGCCTCTCTTCACTAGCATTTAGAACACCTACAATTTGTAAGAAGAGGAGATAGGGATCGAACAACATCTTCATCCCCTACTCCTGGATCAGCTACATCACCAAGTCCTGAGAGACTGGAAGACTCCTATTTGCACAGATACAAACCAATGAACACCTGAAGGGTTTTCCATAGCAGCAGACAGGAGCGATGCCCGACCGCGATGGTCTTCTCTATGTCGAGGAGCATGAACCTAGTAGGAAGCGTGCCGCCAGAATACAATAGCTGTAGAAGAGACGCCACCGAGAGCAAGCCCCTGACAGCGACTAGGAAAATCATCGATCAGCTTGAGGATGACCCAAACTGCTACAGTAGAGAGCTCTGGCCATCCACCGGATCAACAGGGTGGGGAGGAGAAGCTCAAGCTGCCCCTAATCACCCTGCACCATGCGAAGCAGATGAAACTGATGTCGGGGGTCATCAACCAAACACCAGGAGTAGTGGGTAACCGCATGTTGACTGGCCAGATCCATGGACAGAGTCCCAAATGAGGGTCTCTGCCATGTTGAGATGCTGAGACTTAACCCGAGGCCCCACAAACCCAGTTCAGGACCTGGAATAGGTCAAAAGCTGAACCTCAGAAAGGGTGAGAGGATGCCGGTGAAGCAAGGAGAACGAACCCCTTCCTTCAGTAGCGTGATGGAGCAAAAACAGACTACAGATCTGGAGCAGAACAACTTCTCTCTGTCCGCCTCGCTTGAGAAGATAGGAGTCGACTGAGTCGAGGTAGCTGAACCCCGCCCATAACTGAACACCGCTCACGCATCACATCACCCTTTCACCCTGATCGACCGAGATGACTCCAGCAACGACAACCTACACT
Source organism: Alisma plantago-aquatica (assembly GCA_963693085.1). Taxonomy (NCBI): domain Eukaryota; kingdom Viridiplantae; phylum Streptophyta; class Magnoliopsida; order Alismatales; family Alismataceae; genus Alisma; species Alisma plantago-aquatica. The sequence continues at coordinate 347,840,119 of OY856411.1, read as the reverse complement.
TCCTCCAGCGGTTCACTCCCATTTGCTATGGCCTCACCAAGACAGTTGATGGTCCAGGGGAGGGAAGCATCAACAGACTGTCCCTCCCCCCAGTGATAGCCACCAGGAGGGTAGAGAGCCTACATATGCATGTTTGTTATTCATTCACTATATGAAGTACATATTTTTGGTTTCCCCTTCTTTATAATTCTCAAATTCTTGTCACTTCATGTTTTTTTATTGACATGAATGCATAAAGATTGAAGTACATCAACAAACATTTTTCTAACATCACTTGAACTCACTCTTATTAAATACCAAGATCATTCACCATAATGACTAGGCTATAAGTCTTTGGTGTTTGAATGGGGGACTAAAAGAGACAAGGGTAGTGTTAGAGGTGTTAACCCAATTTATATCTTCTCCGAGGTTGTTTCTTACTTAAGACTCTACAAAACTAAAGATAAACATTCTTAAGAATATTCTAACAAGAGAAAAAAGACCAAGATAAATCAATTAGGGAAAGTATATTTGTAATTACAAAGGCTAAAGACAAACAATTTGATCTCATGATTTGAGAATTGGAGGAAAAAAGGATACATTCATCACTTATTAGGTTCGAAAAGACTCAAATAAAAAAGAAAGGGTTGAGATGAAATCATGGTTGAATCTTTGCTGAAGTGTTGAATAATACATTGAGAAATTATGCGTGCTTAAAATACGTAGAGTTCACAAGTGTTAAATTCTAACTTTAACCTTGAACATAGGGTTAAACACACGTGCATGTGGTCAAGTGTTAATGTAATATAGCTTTAGGGTCTCCCCATGAGATAATATTTTTGGAATATTAGTGAAATGGATAAATAGATGATCAATAAGATGAAGAGATTATTGGTTTATGGATTAACCGAGAAGAAATACAAGAACATATTTTTAAATAAGTATGGAATCATATTATTATAATGAAAGTGTGATAGATTTTAACACCATTATGCTATTATTTCTTTCCCTCTCTCTCACTTCATGAAAGATGTTTATGACGTAATTCAATTAGCTGATGCAATTGAGCTATCCTAATTCTCTGAAATACAATGATCAAAATAACTGATGAATGTCACTCTTGTCACGCTTTCATGATATTCATGAGGTTAGATATGATTCCCCCATTGGGTTGCTATCCACTTTTTCTTTATGATCCTATCATAGAATCTACAAATTTAACAATCATTCTCATACTGTCATGATATCTAACAATATATAAACAATATATAAAACATGGTGATCCATCACATAAAATGGCAATAAAAATATTAATGACTAAATAGTTTCCATACAATAACAATATATAAAACATGATAAACAATGACAATTAGTGATGCTTACAACACCCTAGTATAGAAATATATTATCTACTCTTGATTGTGATGTAAGAATAAAGATTGGAGAGGAGAAGGTTACATATGCATATGATTCATGGTGAATAAAGCTTCATGGTGTATGGATGTATCCTTTAAAGATCCTCTGATCAAGATGGGTTCTTTCCCTTGCACAACCTTCATCTTCATTAAAAATGCTCTTGTATGATCTAAGAAAATGACTGTCCCGAGAAAGAATCCCATGGACCACAAAAACAGATTTCCCCCTATTTCTATCATGTTTCTTATAAAACATATTTTAGAAGAGATTGTCTTAAAGTCAACCAAAAAACCATAAGTTATTCTCAATTGCAAGTTGAAAACATATTATTTTTATTGTTATCATTGTTTCCTATGGTAATATGTGTGTTGTTTGGTGAGTTTGGTTTGACATAGTTGTGTTTGGTTTGCTCCCCTTTCATTTGATGGTATGTGATTTTTGGATAAACCCACCTCTCTTATTGAATTTGTCAGTGGAAAATATATTTCCCAACCCAAATGTTGCCTTCATTTGATGTTGTGAGAATTATTTGTGGAAATTTTTTACAAGGAATGACCAGTCTATTTTTTTTTTCTTAGGGAGGATGATCAATAAGCTCCAAAAAAGTCAAGGTGGATTATGTAGTTCTTCTTCACTTATTTTAAGTAGGAAAGGATACTGGGAAAACCTAGTTCTAAAATGATAGGAATGCTAGTGCATTACCCATAATGTAATAAAAACACATAGTGCAATATAGTTATTATAGGGTGTCTTGGGGTAAGCAATGAAGTTGATACCCTTTAAAAGAGGATATATATTTGTACATTTCAACATTACACAAATGAGGTAGGAGACCTATGATAGAAACCCAACCTATTGACCTCCTATGTTCTATCCCTGAGTCACATGACTGTTGGGATAGGGATGCTTTCATATAGCCATTGTTATACATTAGTACCTTGAGGGACAATACAAATGAGTTATTTCTTATATAGGATCTTTGATTGGGTGATTATTATACTTGAATGAAGGAATGATAGAGATTTAGTGAAATCTATAAGACTGATGGAATATCACCCTCTATTTGAAGAGTGATCGCTGGAGCACAATAATAAACAACTCAAAGAAGATGAATAGAATATACTTGGAAATCATGCTTGTTTTTAATAAGAGTTCTTTAGATAAGTTGTTCCATACTTGTTCATTAGAAAACTAAAATGTTGAACCTTATAAAGTTTTCATGGCATTGAGTTAGGAACATAAAAGGTATTCAACCAAATTGTATCACTAAATAGAAATTGCATAGCATCAACCCTAGTTTGTTGGTCTTTTTTCTAGGAAAGATCCATTATTGTATGGTTGGGGTGAGATGGGGAATGTAGAAGTTTTTGTAAATGAGGGTGATCATGTGATGTGATGTTATTATCATATATCTTAATACTCATGGGGCCTACTCCATTCTAATAGATTATATAAAATTCAGAGCAAGAATCATTATGTATGGTGTTTTTTTTCTTTGGAATGGAGGTTTGACCATAATTAATACTTTCAATGAGTGGTTTTAATGTAACGACGAGTTGTATCTCAGGTACAAGAGAGCCACATGGCCCGTTTGATCATTGCATGGTTCTTATTATCAAATTCTGATTTATATCTATTTAAAAGTTTGATTTTTCTATCAAGAGGATTGTGGAATTAATGAACTATATGTTTACTAGGATCAAATAAACAAATATATGAAAAATGTCCAAATCCTTGCAACTGAAACAAAAATGACTTCTTTTGAATCCATAATCTTTTTTGACTAATTCGATGCATCTTAACTTCTACAGTTGATAGATAAATTTGTAATAACGAATAATCCTTTGAGTTTAGCTCAAGGCTTATCTTCAGTGAAAAGAGACAAAGGGGTTAACTTTAAACCAAACGTATGATAAGGAATAAACATATTTTTTGTGATGTTAAATGTACATTAAAATGGTGCATAAATCATTTATGACATGTTCAGAATCACATAGTTTAGGGCGAACAAGATAAACATATATGTTGGATTTTTCATTATATATATATGCAATTTTATTCTAAAGAATAAGAACCCAATTAAAATGTTTCAAGATTGGCTTCTCTGTTGTGGAACTCAACTGAAAGGATCACGATCTCATTTCTAGATTCTATATTATTTTGGAAATGGAGAAAACAACATATAATATTAGATTAAGTGTGAGACCAACCTTTTGATTACCCAAAAAAGTCATTAGGATAAATCCTCAAATAAAACCCATCATAAACTAAAACATAATAAAACCTCAATTTATAAGCTGACATAAATATAGGTACATGTTTAACTTCCGCATTAGAACAAAAATCTAAAAACTACGATTTAAAATATATTAATGAAACAAATTTCATACATACAATCAATATCTTCGCTATGATATGGGGTTCAACAAGTTGGATCGCAAACATAACCTGCAATCATGAATCTAAGTCCCATAAGCTATAACTTATACATTCCAAACAAATGAAATTTTAGCATATGATAATATGTTTACTAAAGGATAACAAGACATAAATCATTTACCAATGTTTTGGTATTATAAGTATTAATTTCATACGTAAAGACCACAATGAGTTATTTATGTTGATATTCATATTAAGGAAGTTACATAATGACCTATAATATAAACATGATTCAAACTTCAAGATTACATGAGACACTAAGAGAAGTATAATACATCACATCGAACCAATTAGGAACCCAACACTATGGCAAAGTGAGAATACAAGAACACTCTACATTGATCTACACTATCCTTACATGTGGAACAATCACATGAGACTCATATAGAGCCCTAGTAAGTGGAAATCTCTCAGTCAAGTTAGATAAATATGTGTGTGTCATATATTAAGAAAAATTAGTAAAATAGAAATGTATTATGATATACCTAATATCAACAAAAAATATTGATTTAATATTTTGCAAGGTATTCTCTCACATGATATAGTTCATATTATTCTACTATGGTAGTCAATTCGACATGTCAATCATTATAAATAAACAAATCTGAAAGAATTGTATAGTTCTTAGAAGGACTCATATGGATATTCTACCAGATACCATCATTAGAGATAACCTTTACATCCTACTCTAATGTATTACATTCAATAATTGCCATTATTATCTTGGCTTATACCTAATCAAGATACAATGAAAGGATAGTAATCAACCTAGACCATAGAATATGGTCTTGGAGTTTACCATCCTTACCATGCCTCGGTTGGTATGAGTAAACAAAGGAGGCCCACTAGCCTATAATCTACATGAATATTAGGTCCTTCATTTGTATCTAGCCCATGAAAGCTCATGAAAACATATGCAAAAATCAAATAACAATATTTCCATCACATAAATAAGATTTTTTTCACATTCATGTAAACATGTAGTTTTATGGCATTGTAGGGACCATACATCATATGGATTCTTAATGACCTACATATACTAAACACTATAGGACTCTGATTACCTTTGTTAACACTCCATTTTTTATCTCTTAGCAAAATATCATGCTTAAATGTCAATTCTCTGGCTAATGACGGAGTTCATCCCATTATGCACATTTCATTTCCCATGTTTTCCATCCTATTTAGTCTACCCCTTTTCACCCATTTTGGGGCTTTCTACAAAGGAACTTTGTTTCAGACTGAAGGTGTAATTTATCCTTCAATTATGCCTTAAATAGAATATTTTACAGAAATTGCTTAGTTTTTTTATAAAGGGTGCCTATTGCTTTTATTTATTCAAATCATCAAGAGAAAGGGCTACAATGTTTGCATCAAAATCCTCTAAAACCGTCTGAAGATCTTCTAAGAAACAAGATTGGGAGGACAAAGTATGGGCTACCCCATTACCTTGCCTTCTTACAAAAAGATAGTGAAAATAAAAGAGAAAGATCGACGGCAAATATCTGAGACAACACTATCCTCATACCCTCTTCCCCATCCACATGTCTTCACTGCTTGTACTAGTATGGCTCTATCTGTCTCCACAATCAGATCCTTCAAACTCAGGTCTAAGGCCATTTGAATCCCATGTAGGACTACAATTCCCTCCGCACTAAGCACTGAGGACGCATGGTCCAGATGGCATTGGTAAAAAGCCTTGATGTTTCCTAGGTTGTCCCTGATGATAATTCCAATACCCACATGACCACCAAGTCAAACGCTGACATCCGCATTGAGTTTGAAGCACCCCGATGGAAGAGGTTTCCAACTTGATAAGTCCAAACTATCCCACCATTGTTCATTGGTGTGCAGTGCCAACGAGTATCATCCGTAGTCTGCTATTAGCATGAGGTAACTGGCCATGAGCGCTGGAATGTATGACTTATGTGGTTCAAAGATATGTTTGTTTCTTGTTGTCCAGGCTACCCAGAGTAAAGTTGCACCTTCATCTCTTATGCTTAGATCATCCTCTCATAGCTGATTCCTTACAAACTCCTTAACGTCCATGCCCGTCTGGTCCAGCCAACACAATTGACCCAACACCCAAACTAGGACCCCAGAAGCACAATGTAGTAGAGCATGTGCAACGTCCTCCCTGTGTGTATTGCAACATTGACAAAGCTTGTCCTGAACATCATGCTTCCTGAAAATAACCATATTGGTCAGTAAGATGTCTCTAAGCACCCTCCATATGGAATGCTTGAGATTTGGATGCCAACGTTGCATCCACTCGTTTCCCGTCTTCTTCTACCAGATCATGTAATAGGTCCTCCCCTATTCGCATAAGTCTATATGCACTGCGTACTGTGAATTCCCCTCTACTATTTCTGTCCTAGGAAAGTGTGTCAGTGTACTCCCTACCTCTCAAGTGTATGGCACGAATCATAGAATGTATGTGGGGGGATAGCATCCACCAAAGCTGTCTCATTCCACTGACTCATTTCCTCATCCATCAATCTGGCAACTAAGGTGTATGTGACCGGCCCCTGCATGAGATAGTGATGTACCATCCCACTAAGCTGTGGGATCCATCTATCCTTATAGATATCAATCTTCCTCACTGAACCCACCCACCACAGAAACCCAGGCCTAGCTAGCTGCATGCCCCCCTTATACTCCTCCACATGTAGCTAGGTTCACCTCCCACTACCGCGTGAAAGACTGTGCTATGTCGTTAATATTTCTCCTTCAGTATACGGTTGATCAAGGACCCCTCATTGGTAGCCAGATGCCACCCTTTCTTGGCCAGTAAAGCCTGATTGAAAGCCTTCAGATCCCGAAAGCCCATCCCGCCGAACTCCTTGGGTATGCAAAGTCTCTCCCAACTCAGCCAGTAAATTTTTCTTTCTCCTTCCTTCACTCCCCACCAAAACGGTGCCATCATAGAGTGTATCTCATCAATCAGTCCCTCTGGAAGCTTAAAAATGCTCATAAGATATGTAGGTATGGCCTGGATTACTTCTTTAATGAGCACTTATTTCCCTAGACTAGACAATAGTTGTTCCTTCCATCCCTGTAGCTTTTTCCAAACTCTATCTTTAATCACAACAAAGACCACCTTTTTTGGACCGCCCCACTGTTGTTGGGAGTCCCAGGTACTTCTCATGTCTATCCACCTCTCTGACTCCAAGCATACTTTTGATTATGTACCTCCTTTCTGCCTCTACATTCCCGCTAAAGGAAACTTCTATCTTGTCATAATTAATTTTCTGTTCGGATGCCCTCTCATATTGGCTGAAAATTTCAGCTAAAATGGAGCATTCTTCTGAGGTAGCTCTAGTGAACACAATGCTATCATCAACAAAGAAAAGGTGTGTTACTTGTGGAGCCGTCCGAAATGCTTTGATGCCATGGATCCTCTTCATCTGTGCTTCTTTAATAAGAGACAAAGAAAGAGCTTCAGTGCAAAAAAAAAGAGATAAGGGGATATGGGATCACCTTGGCGCAACCCTCTAGTAGGTCTTATAGATCCCCTCCTTTTGCCATTAATGATGAAACTGTGTGAAATGTTGGACACACACTCATATTGGTTCTCCACCTGTAAGGAAACCCCATCTTCTCCATCACCCTCCCCATAAAGGTCCATTCTACTCTGTCATAAGCTTTACTCATATCAAGCTTGAGAGCCAGCAACCCCTCCTTGCCCTTCTTCCTATGCTTCATGGTATGAAAGAGCTCATACGCCACAAGGGCATTGTCAGTTATCATCCTTCCTCCAATAAAGGCGCTCTGATTTTTAGAAAAAATGTTGTTCATCAGTGGTTTTATTCTATTGGCCAGAACGTTCGTTATGATTTTATAAGAAACATAACAGGCTTATAGGGCGGTATTTAGAAATACGAACTGGTGCCTCTATCTTTGGTATAAACACAATATCTATCTCATTTATTTCATTTAAACTGATCTCTCCTCTCCACCAACTTGTAATGAAGTCAATTAAACTCTTCTTCATGATTCCCCAATATTTCTGATAGAAAATAGCTTTCATGTCATCGGGTCCAGGAACTTTTTTAGGATGCATTTGTTGAATTGTCTGTCATATTTTGCCTTATCTAGGATTCTACTCCATGGGTGCAACATCACTCTCCTGAAAAACCCCTTACATCCCCTCCAAAAACTCCTCCATCCCTTCCGGATGTGCTATAGAGAAGAGAGAGATGAAGAAAGATGTGATCACCCCCTGAATCTCATTCGGGTCAGTCTGCCGGCTGCTGTCCTCCTTGAAAATTCCTTCAATGGTTTTCCTTTTTTTTTCCTTTGGCTCACTTTATGGTGGTAATACTAAGTGTTTTTGTCACCATCTCTCATCTCATTAGTGCGTGCTCGAGCATGCCAAAAACTCTCCTCCAAATGATGCAACTCCTGAAGTTCTTTCGCTAATTGAGAGCATTCCTGGACCATGTCATGTGAAGGGGGCATGTTCCCTGCCCGAACAAGTTCCTTTTCAATTCTTTGGATTTGCCTCTTTATGTTCCTAAACTTTTTCCCCGCCCAAGAACTCAGCCTTTCTGCACACTCCTGAGTCTGTGATAGAAGGACATGCCCTAGGTTGTCATTCCACGTCTGTTCCACAACCAACTTACATTCAGGTGACAATAACTATAGAGTTTCAAATCTGAAGCTTTTTCCCCTATCCTCTGCCTTCCTGTTCCTTTCTTCCCAAAGAAAAACCTAGCCATGATCATTGTTACAAATAGGATAATTTTTAACTTTCCACACATTAAAGATGTCACACCACTCCCTATCTTCCAGGAACCTATCCAACCTTTCCCAAATGAGGTTATCTGCTCATACACCTCTTTTCCATGTGAACTTGCTTCTCATGGACCCCAGATCTATAAGTTGACAACTATCTATTACCACATAGAAATTCCTCATCTACCATTGATTGTGTGGTTGCCCCCTTGTTTTTCATGTGTTGATGTGATCTCGTTGACATCTCCTACAAACACCATTGACCTGTGTGAGTCCCTGTGTAGTTCCCCCATGATAGCCCACGTTCGAGTTCTATTTTGCGCAACCACCCATCCATACAATCCCACAAAGCAATAATTGTTCTCTGGTATGTTCTCTTCAATGTCCGCAAAAATATGATGATCTGAGAAAGATTTGATAGTCACCTTGTCTCCCCTCCACCATAAACCCAATCTGCCTGATCTTCCCAAAACCATTGCCAAAACCACAACCTCTTCTTACCCATTCTTGTTCTGAGATCTTGCACATAGTTCCATAAAGAAAACTATCTCGGACATCTCTCCCCAACATCTTCTTCTGAGGGAATTCACTATCCCAAGGTGGCCTAGACCCTGGATGTTCCAAACCAAGGTTTTCATTGCTATTCATGGGTCTGGGACACCCCAATACCCACTACTTGCTTGCATTCTGCAGCCATCATGTCCTCGATTATCCTGTATCATTTACCATTTCTTTGCATTGTACCCTCCGCTTCTAGTATTGATTCTTCCTCCCCCACCCGTACTCATTTCATATTTATTCCTCCTTCAAGTATGTGCCCCCCTGACCTGGGACCTCCCTTCCTGCCTCCCCTATGAGTGACCCTCCTCCCTTTCCCTTTTGTTCCAGACTTTATGATCAATTATGATCTCTTGGTTGAATGTTGTCCCTTCATGGTTATCCCAGTGTCAGGGGGATTAGATGTTTCCTACAGATTATCAACCCTGCACTCCCCATCACTAGTGATGATCTTTGTAGCATTCTGACTAGTGTCTCTGTCATTTCTGTCGACATCGTATTCTTCCCGGTCTTGTGATGGTGTTTTGCCTGCCCTGCCCAGTAATGTGGCCACGATTCTTGCCCCTACCTTGGACGCAGTATCCTTCCATGTCATCTCTCCCACCTTGGCCTTGTCTGCCTCCACAGGTGACATGTTTGCTATTTTGAGAGTATCCCCATGTTCACACCGCCCCTCTAGGCTAATGCCAATGCCCTCCATCTCGTCCCTCTACACCTACTCATTGATGTGCCTTGGGAAAACTTCTTCTAGGTTATGGTGTGATAAGAGGACACCTAACTCCGTGTCCACCTCCTCCCTATCCTACTGTGGTTGTTATCCTCTCGGTTCCATCCATCACGATCCAACACTGTAACTGTGTGCCCCTTCCTAGTATGTTCTCGAAACATTAGGTTTTGGCCTTGCAGTTAAACATAGCACCCTCTTGTCGTTATCACGACCAAAGAGCTCATCCTTGATTGGAATCTCCCAACGCTTGACCGGTGACGCCTTCACCCACAATCCCCATATTCATTGTTGCTTTTCTTCCTCATACTCACCCACTTCCGTGCAGTCCTTCTCAAGGTGGCCGATGGTGCCACATAGATAGAAGAAGTTAGGAAGCCACTCGTATCATATCTCAATGGAGATGATATTCCCTTTGACGTCCTTGATCTTCTACTTCTATTTAAGCAGTTTGGTGATATCCAGCTCCACTTGAACTCTGCATGAGGTGTCCCAACCTAAGTCTTTGTGATCGACGGTGATGACATCACCAATTTTTCTCGCCACTGCTTTGATTGCCTCCTCGGTTTGGTATCCCAATGATATATTGTACAACCTCACCCAGAAAGCACTGTGATTCAGTTCAATTGCCTCTGGTGTTTCCTCTGTCCGTATGCTTCTCGTGACCAGGAGACAGTTATCAAAATTCCATGGACCTTCATTCAGAACCTTCTCTTTGTCTTGCCAGTGCAAGAATTGGATGACAAATAGATTGCTTGTGATCTACCAGAAACTAGCCTCCTTCTTCAAGGACCATGCATTAGTTAGGGTATGCTTCAATGCTGGGAAGTTGTAAGGCCTTTGCATGGCCAGCCTCCCCATGACAGCTAGCTCCAAATCTTCCCCGCCAGTTTTGGTGTCTGCCACCTTGAAGTCCAACACGTCTGCCTCTTCCTCCTCCCTAACCCTAAGTGTTGCGTAACGTTTCACCAATTCATCTGTCATGGTGATGGAGGGTACCTACAAGATGAATAGAGGGTGTCACCTCAGTGTCAAGGGGAGTAAACCCTAGAATCGCCTGTCTCCTAGAATCGTAACCCTAGGGGACGAAGCGGCCAGAATTGCTCAGTTTTATCATCTACAATTAAATATTCCCTTTTTGACTGATTTATCTAGGAAAATAAAAAAGATAACTCATATTTATCTTTATGTGCACAAGTGTCCTTCAATTATGCCTTAAATATGTTATTCTTCACAAATTGCCCATTTGAATTATCAGAAAAAGAATATTTCCCTTTTTAAGTACTTTACTAAAACAAACTGAGAGATAACTTTGACTTGTATTTCTGTGCACGTTTTCCATGATTTCCTCGAGTCAATTCCTGAAATATCCATAAATTGTGAAAATTGACTTTATCCTACTTGGGCAATAGGGAAGATCGCAATAATCCACCAGTGACACATAGTGTATTGTTTCGATCTGTGGGCCACACCTAACGCACATTGTTGTGATCTATTGGAAAATCCTTTCTAGAATCTTCCAACTGGAAACCCCAAACCCAATGTACTCCAGGACCCCCTCATCTCTCTTGAAGCCAGAGAAATGACTACCTCCCCTTTTTATTTTTTTCCAATGATTAGAGGATCCTTCCTCTGACACCATCTTCTCTACTAACTTTGGTAGGTTGCACAAAAATAACTGCTACCTTTTCTATTATATCCATATCAGTACTTGTTGCTTGCTCTGATCTGTTCATAATTGTTCATATTTGCACTCTCTTTCTCAAAGATCTGACCTTGCTCAACTTAATCTATCTCTTTCTCATCTCTCTCTCTTCCTACACACCGGTCGTAACTGCCAATGATATACCTCTACCATTGGAGGTCCTGAGGTGATTGGGACCACAACACACCTAAAAACTATGAACTTTGAGCCTATGATGAGAAAGTGACAGTCATCTCCATCTCCAAAGGTTTGCCAACATAAAAGTCACTTTTATTATTTTTACAACCAATTTTCTTAATAACAACCTTAATCACCGCTTTTTTGTTCGATATGACTAAAAAGGTTACAATACATTTATGGGTCTTGATGGGGGTTTCAATCCTTCCCCATTCATAACAGGATTGCCAAATCCAATCTCTAAATTTTGTATACCTTTCATATTCTCCTTTAGGGTGGAGTCAAGATCGGGTTTTTATGTGTTTGTCACCGATTTAAATGCCTATCTTCACTCCTGGTCACTCGTCTCCTAGGGCTTCTCTAGGCGACGACGCATCCAGGCCTTCTCGCCACCGAGGCGTCATCTCTCTTGCGTTTTGCAGGGCTTCTCCGTGCTATGGCGGATGAACTTGTGGAAAGGTACGCGACACTAAGGGTTTAAGAGGAAGAGGAAAATGATGTCCTTGATCTCCAAGGGGTGTCAGAGGGGGAGGGAAGCGAGCACATAGCCCTAGCACTGGTCGGACGGCTGACGACGGATAGGCCATACAATTTTCCGGCGTTCAAAAGAATGATGACCAATGCTTGGGCGCTGAGGAAGGACGTTAGCTTCAGGCAGATTTCCAGCAATCTCTTTGTGATCCAGTTTCTCCATTGGAAGGATAAGGAGAAGGTCGTTGCGGAAGGTCCATGGAATTTCGACAACCATCTTCTCGTCGTCAGGGATATCAATCCAGAGGACACACCGTCAGAGATGGTTCTCAATATCTGCCTATTTTGGATCAGGTTGTACAACATGCCTCTAGGCTACAGGTCGGAGGAATCGATTAGGGCGGTTGCTAGCAAGATCGGCAGGGTCGTCGCCATTGATTGGCGTGACCTCGGATGGGGGGCGTCGTGCAAGGCGCGTGTCGAAATCGACATCACAAAGCCTATCCGACAGTTGCAAAAGATAAGGGACAAGAGTGGCAAGGTTGTTCCAATTGAGATTAGATATGAACGGCTTCCAGCTTTTTGCTATCTTTGTGGCGTCATGGGCCACCTTGAGAAGGACTGCAGAGAGGAGGAAGAGGGGGCGGAGGAAGGTGCGACGCCTAGGCGCTGGGGGCCTTGGATCAAAGCGTCGCCGACGAAGTGGTGGATTGTTCCGATTAGGGAGGAACTCATGGGTAGAGAGGGAGCGTCTAAAGAATTGAGGTTTATCTCCAAACCGATCGCTACATGCACCACGTCGGGGGAGCAGCAATGCCACGCTGACGCAAGTAGATGGCGTCCTGATGCTGACGGGCGTCTGGGGAGGGAGGAGGCGTCGGATGATTCAGTGGAGATGGTAGACCTAGATAAGGTATTCATCAAGCGGGCAGACACTGCAACAGCATCGATAGGGGCGCTGGGCAAGCATTTTGACACTGCAACGGCGCCGATAGTGGCATTTGGCAACCGTGTTGATGCTGCAACGGGGCCGACGGCTACTAATCTTGAGCGGCGGACGAGGGGCGTTGTTATGGCGTCGACGGATGTTGTTCAGGGTGCTGGGCGCCAAGCTGTGGAGGGGGCAGGGGTGCCACTGGGTGTGACGTTAACGTCACCAACGGAGACGCAACGGTTGACAGAGAGCCAAACAACGAGCCGACACAACATTACGGGACTGATGGCAGATAACAATGCTCAAATGTCCAGTGGGGGCGTCGACATCAATGTTCAAGGTTCGGCGGTGTCATCCAACGGTGCAGGCCAGGTGTTAGGTGTGCCTTCCAACATGGCGGCTCACATGTTAGGGGACAGCAACGCTCCGGCATCCACAGAGGATGTCGACACAGGGGTGGCACACTGCTCCAGGATAACAACAAGGCTAATGACGTACCAGGGGATGTTGGGGAAGGAGGGGCAGGGGAAGAAGGGGTGAGGATGCTTGCTATGAGGTCGATGCACCATAGTAGGAAGGGTGGGGTGGGAATGAATAAGGGAAGAAGTCGAAGGTTTACAAGGCTTGGGTCGCGGCAGGTGGGTGTGGGGGGGTGATAGGGCGTCATAGCGAGTTCTGGAAGGGGGAAAGAGGAGGAGAGGAGGTACAGAAGGTATGGAGGGGATTGAGGAAGGTGAGATGGGTTTGGTCGGAAAACGGGTGCGGGTGGTGGTGCAGTGTGAACCAAATCACACAACAATAGCGGGTGTTGGCAAGGTCCAAGCCCGTGAAGAGCCATGAAAATCTTATGCTGGAACGTCCAGGGTCTGGGCAGCCCTAGGACGATTGACTCTCTTAGGAGGCGGTGTTGGAGAGAGATGCCCGACATAGTCTTTGTGATGGAGACTGTGTAGAGGGAGGGACCAAGAAGAGGTAAGAAGGAGATGTGGGTACAATGCGGGGTTTGGAGTGGACAGCAAGGGGGGAGCTGGAGGTTTGGGTGTGTGGTGGAGAGGGGAGGATGTGTCGGTGAAGTCTTTTTCGGACCATCATATCAGTGCGGTGGTGGGAAGGGAGGACAGCCAAGATTGCTTTTACTTTGTGGGGATTTATGGTTGGGCAGCCACTCATGAGCGTCACAACACTTGGAGGTTGATGGAGGAGCTTTGTACACAAACGACTTTGCCTATTGTCTTCGGCGGAGACTTCAATGAGAAGCAAGGAGGTCAACCTAGGCATGAATGGCAGATGCGGAACTTCAGAGATGCAATGGAGAGATGTCATCTCACTGATTTGGGATCCACCGGCAATAAATTTACGTGGAAGAGGGGACAGCAGGTAGACACGATGATTCTGGAAAGACTTGACATGTTTCTGGCGGACAGGAAATGGTGTGATTTTTATAATATCAGAAAGGTCAAAAACTTCCCTATTCTTAACTCGGATCATGGGCAGATTCTCTTATGGGTAGAGCACAGGAATCATGACGGTGGGCAGGTGGAGAAGCGGTTCAGATTTGAAACCTTCTGGTTATCCTCACCGAAATGCAAAGATGTCATCACTCGGGCTTCGGACAGCAGCTATGATTTGGGCCTTAAAGGACAGATGGACTGTTGCGTGGAAAAGCTTGCTGGATGGGCGGCAGATAAATTTGGTAACATAAGAAGGAGAATTCAGCAGCTCGAGAAGAGACTTGGTCGTGCCCAAGACAAGCCACCATCTCATGACATGTTGCAAGAATGTGAATCTTTAGGGAGAGAACTACAGGATTTACAGAGGCTAGAAGAGAGCTATTGGTTGGCTAGAGCTAGGACCAATGAGATGAGAGATGGAGACATGAACATAAAATACTTTCATCATAAAGCTAGCCAAAGAAAGAGACGCAACACCATAGAAGGTTTCTTTAAGGAGGATGGGAGTTGGCATACGGAGGAGGATTCCATTGCTGAAATTATTTTTTCTTATTTTAATTCCCTCTTTTCTAGCTCAAACCCTCACGGGATGGAGGAATTTCTTGATGGCATGCCTAGGGTGATTGATGAATCTTCATTTTCAAATCTGGAAAAGGTTCCCACAGAGACAGAATTTTGTAAAGCTCTTCAACAAATGCATCCGAACAAAGCTCCTGGCCCGGATGGGATGAAGGCTATTTTCTACCAAAAATTTTGGGAGGTGATTAAAAGTAGTTTGATGGATTTTATTTCTAAATGGTGGAGAGGGGAGATTGGCCTGGCTGAAATTAATGACACTGATATAGTTCTCATTCCCAAGACAAATAGTCCTGTCCGCCTGTTTGAATATAGACCTATCAGCTTGTGCAACGTTTCTTATAAGATTATCACTAAGGTCTTAGCAAATAGAATCAAACCGCTGATGAATGGGATTATCTCAGAGAATCAAAATGCTTTCATAGAAGGGAGGATGATCACCGAAAATGCCTTGGTGGCATATGAGATGTTTAATACCATGAAACACCGCAAGAAAGGAAGAGATGGGCTTATGGCGCTTAAGCTGGACATGAGCAAGGCATACGACAGAGTCGAGTGGGTTTTTCTGGAGGGGGTTATGGAGAGAATGGGGCTGCCATCTATTTGGAGAAGGAAGGTTATGGAGTGTGTTACAAGTGTATCCCACAAGTTCATCGTCAATGGCAATAGGAGAGGGTCTGCAAAACCATCCAGAGGACTTCGCCAAGGTGATCCTATATCCCCTTACCTTTTTCTTTTTTGCACTGAAGCACTTTCTTTTTCTCTATCCAAAGCTGCACAGGTCAACAAAATACATGGGACAAGAATATGTAGAAGGGCACCACGGGTCACTCACCTTCTTTTCGCAGATGATAGTATTGTTTTTACAAGGGCTACCTCAGAAGAATGCTCCTCTTTAGCTGAAATTTTCAGCCAATATGAGAGGGCATCCGGGCAAAAAATCAATTATGAGAAGACGGAGGTTTCCTTTAGTACAAACGTCACTAGTGAGAGAAGGGA
The DNA here is from genome assembly GCA_963693085.1 of Alisma plantago-aquatica. NCBI lineage: Eukaryota > Viridiplantae > Streptophyta > Magnoliopsida > Alismatales > Alismataceae > Alisma > Alisma plantago-aquatica. Next base: position 347,823,953 of record OY856411.1, on the reverse strand, counting down.
GTTTATTAAAAACCTACTGCAGGTGAGGGAGGTGGACAGGCATGAGAAATATCTAGGCCTTCCCACGGTGGTAGGCAGGTCCAAAAAGTAGGTGTTTGCGGCTATAAAGAACAGAGTGTGGAAAAAATTACAGGGGTGGAAGGAGAAGTTGTTGTCCAGACCAGGGAAGGAGGTGTTGATCAAAGCAGTCATCCAAGCAATTCCTACGTATCTCATGAGCATCTTCAAACTTCTGTAGGGAATTATTGATGATATCCATTCTATGATGGCACGGTTCTGGTGGGGATCTAAGGAGGGGGAAAGGAAAATTCACTAGATGAGCTGGGATAGATTGTGCAAGCCCAAGGAGAGTGGGGGCATGGGGTTTAGGGACCTCAAAGCTTTCAACTGAGCACTCCTTGCTAAAAAAGGGTGGAGGTTGGCAGTCTATGAAGAGTCTCTTGCCGCTCGGGTACTCAAGGCGAAATATTACAACACATCTTCTATTCTACATGTCGAGTTAGGGGGGAATCCCAGCTATACATGGAGGAGTATTTGGGGGGCGCTGCAAGTAGTTAAGAGTGGCTTCAGGTGGAGGGTGGGGGATGGAAAAAATATTCATATCTACAGGGAAAGATGGATTCCACACTTGGGAGGCACAACAGACAGATACTTGATTCATGGTCCAGTGGATTACAGATGGGTGAGCGATTTGATGGTTGCAGGACCTAAGAGGTGGAATAGAGAGGCGGTGGAGACTTGTTTTACTACACATATAGCCCGGAGAGTTCTTAACATTCCACTGTCACAGCGGATTGATGAGGACACACTATATTGGGATAAGGAAGGCAATGGGAGGTTTACTGTCAGGAGTGCTTATTTCTTTATTCGGACAGGAGAGGATTTAGTTGACGGCTTGGATATTGATTTGTGGAAGAGGGTTTGGAAGCAAGGTTGGCCACCAAAACTGAAGCAATTCATATGGAGAGCTCTCAGGAATATACTTCCCACTAAGTCAGAACTGCAAAGGAAGCATGTGACACCGGATGACAGTTGCCATCACTGCAGACAGCGGGAGGATTCTTCTCATGCACTGCTACACTGTGACGTAGCCAGACAGGTATGGGCGGCCGGTGTGTTTGATTGGGGCAGACGGCTGGGCAATCACGACGTGGCGTCCTTTGTTAGGAGCCTTTTACAGGAGGAGGACAACAGGCAAAAAGAGGAGGGCGCTACTCTTATGTGGGTCTCATGGACAGCGAGGAATAAAATTCTTTTTGAGGATCATCCCCCACATATCACGGGTCTTGTGGCTTCTTACCTCAGCCTGGTTGCTGACCATGCACGCTATCATGGGGCTGTGGGTAGAGCTGCCTTTTCTTCCACATCTCCATGTCAGGTTTCATGGCGCTGCCCACCACATGGCTGCGTTAAGATCAATACAGATGCATCAGTCATTACAGCGGAAGAGAACGGATGTGCGGCAGTCATTCGGGACGTTAGCGGTCAGCTTTTGTGGACCTTCCAATGCCGGTTAGAACAACCTTACTCGGTGCTTAGTGTGAAGGGTTTGGCAGTCCTACACGGTATGTGACTGGCTCTTAGGGAAGGGTACATAGATGTTGTGGTTGAGACGGACTGCCTTCTACTGGTGGAAGCGGTAAAGAAGGGATACGGCGGACGCGGTTATGAATACTATATTTCTTAGGATATTGTTGATCTTTCTTGTAGTTTCCTTTCTTTTAATTTGTGTTTTGTTAAACGGCAAGGCAATAGAGTAGCTCATGCCTTAGCCACTGTTGCCTGTCATTTTGTTAATCCTCACATTGTTGGTGAGGACTTTGAGGATCGGATCCTTGTACTTGCTGCAAACATTTGATTACTTAATAAAATGGCGGGCGCCCTTCCTAAAAAAAATGCCTATCTTCATTTTTATACTTATTTTAGGTATAAGATCTGGCAGGGACTCCGAGCTTTATCAATTTATCATATTCTCTTCACTTTTTTTGTTGTTCCATGATCGTAGCATCATTGGATTTTTTGATACCGAGTATAATAGATTGGCAACTCCGTTGGCCTTTTCGTCAACACATGTTTTAACGACCAATCAATATTTCTATTTTTTGTTCATTTTTCTTTCATTTCTTTGATTTTTTTTTCTGAAATTAGAATTTTTCCAAAAAAAAGTTTTTCTTTTGACATGTGGATTGGAGCTTTACACCCATAAATTTTTCCTACAAATATTTTTTTCTGTCGAAAAAACTGTAGAAAACTTTGTTTTGCTAGAAAAAAGAAAGTTTGTCTTTCTCTCCACCTTTTTTTCCTAGATGTTTAAAATAGTGGCACTAAAAAAATGAGTTTTTTGCTTTCCTTGCCCTGCCACTTTGATTTATCTTTTTTCTTCATGAGCAGTATGACAGCTGCCTTTATCTAAAAATTTCAATTTTTAGGGTTAGCCTCCGCTTCCCTTCCAAGGTTGACCTCCACTTCCCTTTTAGGATTAGCCTCCTCTTCCCTCTATTTTTTCCTTTTAAGAGTTTCCTATTTATTTACTTATAAAAAAATACAATATGGAAAGAGAGGAAAAGATGAGAGATGTCTTCAGAATGAACAAGATCTTCTCTTTATTTATAATTCCATGATTGTTTTCTTATGTTCCTATCATTTATCTCTCATGATTTATTATTGTAGGATTTCATCAAAAGATATTAAATCCTACACCTCCATGATACACACTTACAAACCCATGCATATGGAATGGGTGCTAGGACTCATGTTGGATCCCTAAAAGTGGTGTTGGGCGCCAGTTAGGTATTGAAACAATGTTAAGTTGGACGTCCAAAAGGGCTTGAAAACGCCCCCTCTCCTAGCACTCACAACTCATTACAGTTCTCATAGTCATGTGGTGTATATAAAGCAATACCATTATCCGTCAAATGTGGGTTAACCCCACAAAGAGCACCATCATGCCATAGAGAAGATAAGAACCATCCTCTCTATAGATCATTCTTGAGTGAGAATGTGATATATATATAAACTCATGGGCTAAAAAAGGAACGTTGTCTTCTACATATGCACCTTGTGGTTGCTTGTTTACAATTTTCAAGATATCATGCTTTGCTAATTCTAAGATTGTTGAAAGGTTGATGCTTTAAGATTGTAATCATCACACACAAATTGTTTTTCATTTTCTACCATCCTCATTTTTAAAATAATTCTATCAAAACAACAATCTCAAATTATTGATCTTATCAAAACAACACTATCCAATGACCTAAAAGGATCCCAAATGATTTCCAACAATCTCAATCATCAATAATCTTTGATACATGGTCTTTTCAAACTTGAAATCATTCAATGATGTCCAACAATCTTAAATGGTCTCTCTCATTCAACAATATTCATTGAACAATCTTTCAAAAAAAGACTTTTTTTCTTTCACAGAAAAGAATAACTTTCTAAACAAAACCAATCTTTCCAAAAATAAAACATCAACATTGTTTTTAAAACCAAAAAAGAAAGAAGACTATTTTATTAACAAAAAATGTTTAAAAAAGAAATGTGTTTTAAAAAAAAGTCTTCTAAGAAATCTTTTCGTAACAAAAGAGAAAAATCTTCTTAAAAAAAGCAAAAAAAATTTTTCATAAAAGAACAATCTTTTCAGGAAGAAGGCAATCTTAAATCTTTCAAAACTAAAAAAATTGAAAAATGTTTTAAAAAAACAAAGGTTAACATTCTTTTTCAAAAAAAAATCAATAAAAGTTGAAACATCATTCAAAATCTCAACAAAAATTGAAGGAAAAAGGAAAGTTATCAAAACTCAATCAAAAGAGAGGAAAATCTTTTCAGACCTTGACATCCTTTTTATTATTTCTTTTGAATTTCTCCATGCTAAAAGATCACCCTATTGTGGTCTCTTGTCATGAGTTGCCACTCATACTTGAAACCTTCAACATGTGTCATAAGGCTACTCAATCCTGAAATCTTGTATAAAACTTCCAAATCTGGACTAAAATATTGACTCACGCCCAGTAGCATGTGGTATACTCATCTTCGCCTCCCCAACCATGATCCTAGACCATGACCTAAAATGGACCATAAACACATCTTCACTTTCACATCTTTTGACGGTCCCAAACTGAAACCTTAAATTGGGTCGTCACCCTAGCTTTCACGTTCACATCTATATGGTCCTAGACAATGACCTTAAATTGGGTCATCACCTAGGCTTTCATGCTCACATCTATATAGTATCAGACATGACCTAAAACTAGGCCACCATATTTTCACACATGTATCCAACTACAGTCTTTGGCCTTAAAAGGGTCATCTTATACCTAGATACTCCTTTTACCTTGTGAGTATTTCTCTCATCAATCACCCCTGAGGAGAGAGGAACCTCACACACCTGTATCTAGGACAGCCTTTGCCCCTGTGTGGATCACCTTGTCCCTGGATACCTCTTTATCATTGTGAGTATTTCAGTCATAAAACATCCCTGAAGAGAGAGGAATCTCACACAACCCATATCTATCCATAGTCTATGGCCCTGAGAGGGTCACCTTGTACACTAATATATTTTCCCTTGTGAGTGTTTCTCACTTAAAATATTCCTTTTGGGAGAGAAACCTCACACATCGATTCCCAGCCATAGTCTCTGGGTTTGAGTGTTTGATGTTGTACATAGGAACGACCACATGCATTCTTGTTCAAGATACTACTGGGCATATCCATGACAAGACCATAAGAGATCCTTCCATATCACTTAATGTAGGGGCATGTCCCCCTGTTCATATCAATGGATCTAACAATCTACACTGATACATGAAAAATCCCTTTCCATGCAAAGGGTGAACTCTGTATTTTGACACGATCTTTGTCCTCTTCTCCATTCATGGGGAAAGTTACCTTTGTCTATCATGTTTTTGGAACCCTCTTTTGTACAAGAAGCAATTTTTGTTTATTCTTACCAATAATGTTGGAGATACAAAAAAACATGAATTCCATACTTGAATCCTCTTTCCTAACCTAAGGGGAAGTTTCTTTACGACCATGTTTCTTCCCTTTTAAACTTCTTTCTATGCAAGAGGAAGATTCCCCGTAGGTCTCCCGAGCCTAACAACCAATCATTCCATCTTTAGCATGGAGGAGGACATCAATAAAATCTCAAGTAGAAAACACTTACTGACAATTTCAGAAAGAGCTTCTTGAGATGAAGAGCACTGACAAACAATCCAACAATGGGGAGGTGATGAAGACATTGGTTGAAGACTCTCACGATAAATTGAAAACTCAAGTTGATATAGGATCCATCCAATGGTTACAATGGGCTAATAAACCACAAGACACAAAGGCACTTGAGATCATTGGCAAGTAAACATTCAAATCTTACATGAGTTATCCTGAGCCACAAACACTTATGTTCCCCTTTGCAGACATGCACAACTACTATCACCTTACAACCTAATGGGTAAAAAACTATGTTATCCTGGAGGACACTCACCAAGGGTATACCCAACCAAGAATGTTACATTTTATCATTTGTGGGAGGAGGGAACTATGACACACACAATCACTCCACGAAACTACCAAGCAGATGACCAGATAAAAGAATTCACTGACCAATGAGAAGTCATTTTTTATCAAGGTAGAAAGCCAAAATCTACAGAGGGTTCGAAGACTACAATTCGTCTCTGAAGAAGGGATCTTATGTAGTCAATCACACAACTTACCTTCCATGTAAGACTGCTGACCTAGCTTAGTACTTGAACTTACTTGATATGCTTAATAAGATGCTTAAATCTTAATCTGATCATGTGATGCACCTTAATAACATGTGCCATGTTTATGTTTTCAGTCTGATTCTGTTTAGTTGATGTTTGAGTTAGTTATGCTATATGTATGCTTGTTTTGGACCAAGTTTAAATTTAACCATGTAGAGGGTTTATCTTACAATTTGTCACATGTTGGTTGTGCCTCTTGTGTCTTAGCATCATGAGAAAGAGAATGATGCTTAAGGGTGTCTTATTCAGGTCCAATTTTGCTATATAGGAAGTTGTTGTACTATGTTGTCCCACCAATGTCTTTGTGACACGTAGTAGCATCTAGTGGAAGCAAGAGCATAATGAGAATTCCAGTTGGGATCGTGTCAACAAGTTTAATAGTCCGTATGACTAAACCAGAAAATAGAGACATAACTTTCCATCATAAGTATTGTCTAATTTGTTTCCAGTTGGAGTGGCGATGCTTCACAGAAAGCACCGTGCAAACATTGCAACTATTACCGACCACGCTGATGGCTTCTAACAATATAATACTAATAGGATCCGAACATTCCTTTCATTTTGGAGACGAATGATAGTAGGTTGAACTCAATGGAGGCTCTGACAGTTCGTAACACAAAGGTTCATGATGGCTGGAGTACAACGATGACCATAAACTCATTAAATTAACACTAGCCTCCTTGCAGTAGCATGCCCAAAGGCTTACACCTCAACTCCAATTGTCCAGCTTAGAAATCCATAACCACTACAGCCAGCTTCCGGCTGTTACTAAATGTTACGACCCCACCTTCCGGTAACCCCCAATTAAGGGAGACCGAGAGGTCGAAGCCGTACCCATACTTTTCGGATCAAAGGTTCGACACTTAACCAAGAACAATTATTAAATTTTAACATACTAAACTGAAAAGCTGTAAGAAAATAAACTTTTGCATACCTTTTTGAAAACTTGGATCTCTAAACTTCTATCCAGTTATGGATTCTACTCTAACTAATCCTCCTTGTATTTTACTTCATGTATTTCACAAAATGACGATTTATTGTTTGTCCTTTTGACTTGTACCTAAAACGCCGACAAACCAAACGTTGGTCAGCTGAAGCTGGTATGTGGGGGAAACAATAAACGTGCAACTATGATAACAACGTAATTAATCAATTAATCATTTAACAACCAAGATTACATTTTAAATATAACTCCATGATCCATGAGTACGCTGTCCTCTATGCTATCCCTGTAGTGGACCTGGATACTACCTTCCTTATGGTAGATCCCCATTAAACCCCTCATGGTCCCACCTATAGGTGAACCAGTTTCTAGGGTTGAGTCACATGGCACTACTCGTAAGTAGCCCACTCCTTAACTCATGGCAGGCTAATGGGTCTCATGGCACTATAATTGGTATCCCAATTTCTAACCCACGATAACCGAGACCTTACTCTAGGTTACCCCTTTTTAGCCTTTACAAGTCACAGAGGTGGACCTTGATCTAGCCAGTTATACATGTATATTCATAGTGATAGTCATAGTCACTCTATAGTAGCATGAAATAAAAGCATCCAACAGTTATTTTCAAGCAACTGATAAAATCATTCGGAAATCACCGTGAAACTAAAGTGATTATTCATAAGCGTAACCACATACCTGATTTGATGATTTCACAAGCATTAAGCACATCCAACCAAGAATGCAATCCAAGCAAGCAATTCAATCATCACATAATTCTTGAAAAGAATATGTACTCTATTTATTACACACTTTATCAAGAATCTACTTTATTGACTTGGATTCACTTTCTAGGGTTTTTGTATCCATTTTAGGGTTTCAGTAATCTTCATTAGGGTTTCTTATATCTATTCCTCAAACTTTACCCCTTTTAGGTCAACAAACCCTAAAATACTCTTTTCTACTCATATAAACCCTAATTGCTCAAATTATCCATTTTAATAGTCTTTTATACCCAAATTGACTTAGGATCATTATATCTCTATTTATTCATAGATTTGAACAATTGAAACAATTAAAAGACATATTCATCTAAATTAGGGTTTTCAAGCTCATTAATGCATATTCATGCACGAAACCCTAAATTAAGCCACTTATATAAAAGATCATCTTTTTAGATCCTATATTCACTTTTATTAACAATAGGTTAATGTTGGCTTGAATTATCCAATGAACAACATTAAATCCATCTATAATCAAATCTAAGGGTTTTTCCTTAATTAAATCATTAAAGATGATAACTTTATGTACTTTTCAAATTTCAAGCATATTTATGCACATAAACTCTAAATTAGACTAATCACGTGCAAAGTTCTTCCTTTTTTTAACATAATGTACCTTTTTACATTTAACAGGTTAACATCAACTCTAATGATCCATTAAACCTTATTAAACACTTTATTCATTTCAAAATATGGTTTCTTAATCTTTAATTTATTAAAGATGATAATTTACACTACTTTTAGAATAGCAAGAGGAATTAGCTTCTAACTATATTTTTATTGGATTCCTTGCATTCTCCTAATCAATATTCATATATTACTTGTCCTAATCAGAGTTACCAATCATTAGATATGATTTTTGCAATAAATCACTTACCACAGCCAATGAGAGGGTGCCACATCGCCTCTATCTTCATGCAACGTTGTCTGATTAGGAATTATAACGGAATGTCGATTTTGCCCCTGATCAGTTAAGTGGGTCTTCATCCCGCAGAGGGGTAGGACCGTCCAGCGAACAGTTGATCGTCTTCCTCCTTGGATCAGCCACGACGCGGCTGCCCTAGCCACCCACAAAACAGCTCCACCTCCTTGTTTGAACCTGTTGGCCTCCACGGCTCCTACCCCCTCTCCCGTCGTGCCCTTGCGTAGGCGGGGATTCCTTCAAAACGTGGCCAGTCGGCCAGGATCGGGCCCAGTAGGTCTGCCACCTTGGCTGACCTGCAGCTAACCTACGGCCAACATGCAGCGTCGTGCAGGTGCAGGGAGCCAACGCGACGGTCGCCCAACCTGTCTAACAATGTAGAAGCGTCACACTCTCCTCGCACGATCCTCACTGCTCCAGGGATCGATCTACACCCTCTATTAGGGTTTTATCAAAGAAGATGAAGAAGGGAAGGAGAGAGTCATGTGGATTTTCTTTTGAAACTTGAACCAGGGTTCCACTCTTTATATAGGGGTGAGGAAAGAAGCCCTAGGTCAGCTATTCATGAAGCAAAGAGTCCCTTTCCAAGTAGGAAATCAATTCCTTCAATGAGAAGTATATTCTCTCTCTCTCATTTTATCCTTTGGATATTCTCTATCATTTGGATATTAGGAAATTCGAAATTCCCCTTCTCTTATTCACCTTATGTTTGCTTTTTAATTCTTTGGCACGAATTTCTATCTACTTTTAATAGAAATCACTTCCTTTTTCGTAATGCCACCAAAATTATTAATAATGTATCATATTATCTTCTTATTTGACATTATCGATATTTTCTCTTTCCTCTTCCTTCATTGGGGCTCCTTTTACCCCAAGAAACTCTATTATTTCGAAATTACTTTTTAAGGATACTTATTATCCTTGTAGATGCATCTATATGCATTATTTCACATTATCTTGTTTATTTCTCATTTAAAAAATATCTCTTTTTGAGAATTTCTCTTTATTTCTCTTTTATTTTCCTCATTGGCATTCCTTTTAATATTAGCAACCTCATGGATACGAAATTTCACCGAGAAATCTCATTTATGCCTTTTTCCACTCATTTTACACATTTTATCATTATTTTCAATTTATTTCTTGATCAAGAAATACTTAATTAAACGTTTCTTTTCTTATTGCCTTCTCTATTCAACTTTGGACTCCTTGGAACCCAGGGAACCGAAGAGGCATGAAATCCTCTTTAGATGTGCCTTCTAGAGGTTTCCATATTTCCCTTTTTTTTAAATATTCAATTACTAATTGAATTTTCTTTATTATTTGGGCCCAATAGCCAATAAAGCCCACAACACAAACATCAAGGCTAGTGTAAACAAAATCCATGTATTCAAAACAAATTATACCATTCTTTGTTCAATTATCTTTAATATGAGAAATTACATTTCTCACCAGATGAACCCAAAAATTGGGGTTGTAACATCCTTCCCCTCTTATAGGAATTTTGTCCTTAAAATTCTATGAAGCAAACAAATAATTCAGGATAAGACTTTTCCATGTCCATCATTGGCCCCTATGTGGCTTTACCGTACTCATGGCACTTCCAAGGAACCTTTATCATCACATAATCTTTTCTCTGAGTTCTTTCATCTTGGCGTCTATAAACTGCACAGGTGACTCAGGCCATTTCAACCTCCCTTGGGGCTCACTAGGTTCATTGCTCAACACATGGTCGGGGTACCTCACATAGTGCTCTAAATTGGGCACATGGAACTCATCATACATTACTTTATCCTGAGGGGTAAGGTCAAACTTAACCTTCTCCACCAAACCATGTCAAAAGAACCCATGCATCGGGGACTCAGCTCTCTTAGATATAACTTAGAGGGGTCAGATTTTCATGTCACATGTACTCCCACAGTGAACTGCATGTCAGTCTACTTTGCATCTGCTCTTGTCGTTTCTAGGCTCCTTTCAGCCATTGCAAGATCAAAGCGACTTCATCTACACACACTGTGGTCCTTTTCTAACCATCACGTGGTCCTTTCACCAACATCACCTTACTGAAGTGGTGACCGACACAACCTCCCTTACAGAGCTTCTTTAAATCCCGGTACTAGCTATGGTGGTCTTTCATAGGACAAGAACTATCTCTAGATATCACCTTGAACAAGTACACATGCTCTCATCAGACCCTTTAGTCTGGATCATACTAACCATTAGTTAGGGGTGATAAACTGTACTAACATAGAGTTCTTCATGTACCTTCTTCCATCTTATGGAATGGAACCTTTAGGTCATACTCATGAACTTTTAAACTTGCCTCATAGTGTAGTTGAACCATCTCTTTCATAAGTGGTTCAACCTGATTTGTCCCTTGACAATACTCCTTCTTTCTCATGTCATCTAGGTAAGGCGGTCCACCATAACCCATATTGCATCTTGACCTTCCTTGGTCTATGGGAGACTTATCACAACATCCATATTGATGAACTCCCATTCCCTCTCGGGAACTCTTTATCCTCTATATCAAGGTAATGGGTTACTGGTGCTCATCCTTCACCTTCTGTCATGCATGGCAACATACCACATGCAACCTCATCTCCAACATCCATAGTACTGCTACCACTCATTATTTCAGTAGTACCATGGTATATGGTGATCTTAAAATCACGATTTCCTATATGTCATGATTCCTCAAGATCGATTTCTTCAAAAATCCTAAACCACTCTCATCAGGGTTTCATCTCCTATCCCAAGAAGTGTATCTGAGGTTCTATCACCATACTTTCATTATATCAAGGACTAGACTGACTAACCAAACAACCACTAACTTTTCCACATATCTCGTTACATCTGAGTGTTAGCCAAACACATCTTCTTTTCCAAACTTAGGGTTAGTCTAACAACCTCTTCTAGCCAAATTAGGTAGATATATCTCAACCAGAGCATCCATACGTATTAGGTAACATTGAAGACATACACTTACATGTATTTCACTTATCATCTTAACTCTTAACTCTAAGTCTATCTTCATTGAGAACACTATTGAGCTCATTTTCTTGGTAATCAAACTCAACCTTGTATGACTTCATATCTCATGATAACTTCATCCTAATAAGGTGACTACCTCATTCCTCTTATTGTTTGTAAACCATCCATGTATCGTTCACTTTACCAGGGTATGTTATCATCTTTGTCCTCATACCTCATAGCAGCGTTCCAACTCACATCATCTTTTATCCTTGGTGTATGGCATGCGTAATGTCCTATCTCTCACTCCCATAACAAGAGGAAATAAGCATTTGGTTGCAGTCCAAATACAAAGTTCTTCCTGTTCCAAGAGTATAGATGGTACATCCCACCTTGTCTGGAACCTACTTGGGTCACCACACAATCCGTGGTCATCTCCTCTAGGTCTATAGGGTGCCGACACTTTTAGGGTCATCCCTCTTCCCTTATGCATCCAGAGAGTTCCCTACTCATCTTCCCTTTGGGTCCCATGAGTTCATGAAGGTGATCAATCTCCTAACCCATGACCCTCAGACAATGATAGATGTTACCTCCCGACCCTATGGTCATGTGCAACTAGGGAATTAGGAAACTCCTACTTCCATCGGTCTTATCCCTATCAGACCCTAGGATAGACTTAGGATTATCTCATAGTACATGTTCAACTTAGAACCTTACCCAAGCCTTCAACATCTCTCTTTCTGTATTCATGGGTTGTCTTTCATCCCTTCATAGGGATCATGGCAACCTGCCTACCTTGGTCAAGCCCCATACCAGTTACCTCCATGGTAACACATCCATGCGCACTTAGAGATGAATATCTACGGGTCTACAGGTTCATCTTCATACCATGTACTTTTCACTTAGCTTCTCAAGATCCTAAGAGACCTCTTTAGGTTAACTTAAACCAACAAAACTAGTATACACCCCTCAAAAGGGTCCCTCTCCTAGGATGGGAGGAAACTACAACTCTTGACTACAAGGTCACAAACATCCTTAGGTATAGGGTTTACATCCTTATACTTAACCCTAGTAAGCTATTAAGGTACAAGCAGGCCACTAAACCAGGCTAGGTTATACTTGTTCTCTTTCCTCAATACTGGATCAAGATCATACCTTCCCTTGCCATCAATTGAACTATGAGGGGTTCATCTTAACCTTAAGGGGTTCATCAAACATACCTAAAACTTAAGGGGCTTCCCTTTTCCTTTATACATGAGGCGTACCATGCTTGAAACTATAGCAACTTAATTCTCATCATGAGCATTAGGTATACCACTTCCCCTCTTAGGTAAGGAACCCTAGGTTCACTTGTAGGTGTCCAACTGCATGCTCTATCTCTTAACCACGAATCAAGCTTGCAAAAGGCATGACATGCACTTCATGTCATCCTTCAACTCGAGCAACACTTAGAGTTGGGTCCTCCTCAAGGACAACCAACAAGGCATAAGGCCCCACAACCTGTCACTATACATCTACATGGTTTATGGAACTCTTCTTCTCATCTATACCATAGGTATAAAGGTATAAGCAGACTCATCCTCTCTCTAGGGTTTGGTTCCTCTAAAGACAACCAAGATATCATCAGCCTCCAGGAATTATGGATGAGGCAACTTCTATCATTCACTTAGGTCGCATCATCCTTGACTCCCCATTGTTCCTCTTATCTCGGGGTTTTAGGCTTCCAGCCTTCTTGCCTGGGGTCATGCTCTCTCTATAGAGTTAATCCTACAACCAACCTCACCATTAGAGGTCCTATCTTTGTGAAGGGTCAACCTCAAAAGCATGCCCCAACCTAGATGAAGCCTATGTTCAACTTATGTTCGCTCAAGGTTATCCATAGTTCTTTATGCTTATTTCATAACCCATCCTTCATACTCTCCTGGTCAGGGTTTCAACCCTTTTCTCACACTACTAGCGTACCCTGGGTGCATGATATGCCCTACTCGCATAAGCCCATAGGGTTTCTAAGGTCCTTCACTAACATCATCATCTAAGGAGCTATCCTTTACCCCTAACATGCACGACCCTTCCCATGGTTGGGCTACCAAAGGTGCTAGGTCACCCATGGATCATATGGAATCCCAAAGGCATGTCCTTTCAAACACCTGGTCTAACTCATCTCTCTCTAACCTTCACTTAGGGTTAGGGTTAGCATCATCCTCAGAGGATGTGCCAGGTCTCTACTTGCAATGGAGATCTCTATCTCTAAGACTAACTTATCCTCCTGATAAGAAGGTCTAGCCTCAGGTCTCTTCTGAGGACATGACAACTTATGTCATATGACCTAAGAATGTATCTATTCTTTAATTTGCACTTAATCTATTAAGCTTATGTCCATTAAATTTTATTTACATGTTTTCCATTAATTTGGTGGAGGATTCCTTAGACCTTATTAATCTTACCCATACCTCAAGAGGGTCGGGAGAAGAGGGAAAAACCCTAATCCTTGAGGTCCTTAACAAAATTTGTGATGAGAAAGGATGAATAAGATGAGAAAGTCCTAAAGGTGTCTTATTTCGATTCATACCCTAAGACTTTGGCCAAGCAGTCACACGAATCTGGGAGTCCTCGTATTCTGACTAGCGGTGCGGAGGAAAATTTTGCCAACCCCCAGTCATGATCCTTTTCTAGACACCTCCGTCTTTTGGATAATCCTCTAATAACTCCCTTGGGTTCTATGGAGTTTGAAAAATTTAATAATTATTAATGGTTAAGTGAGGAACCTACGCTCTGATACCAAATGTTACGACCCCACCTTCAGGTAACCCCCAATTAAGGGTGACCGAGAGGTCGAAGTTGTACCCATACTTTCCGGATCAAAGGTTCGACACTTAACCAAGAACAATTATTAAATTTTAACATACTAAACTAAAAAGCTGTAAGAAAATAAAATTTTGCATACCTTTTTGAAAACTTGGATCTCTAAACTTCTATCCACTTATGGATTCTACTCTAACTAATCATCCTTGTATTTTACTTCATGTATTTCACAATATGACAATTTACTATTTGTCCTTTTGGCTTGTACCTAAAATGTGAACAAACAAAACGTCGGTCAGCCGAAGCTGGTATGTGGGGGAAACAATAAACGTGCAACTATGATAACAACATAATCATTCAATTAATCATTTAACAACCAACATTATGTTTTAAATATAACTTCGCGATCCATGAGTACCCTATCCTCTGTGCTATCCCTATAGTGGACCTGGATACTACCTTCCTTATGGTAGATCCCCATTAAACCCCTCATGGTCCCACCTATAGGTGAACCAGTTTCTAGGGTTGAGTCACATGGCACTACTCGTAAGTAGCCCACTCCTTAACTCATGGCAGGCTAATGGGTCTCATGGCACTACACTTGGTAGCTCAATTTCTAACCCACGATAACCTAGACCTTACTCTAGGTTACCCCTTTTTAGCCTTTACAAGTCACAGAGGTGGACCTGGATCTAGCCAGTTATACATGTATATTCATAGTGATAGTCATAGTCACTCTATAGTTGCATGAAACAAAAGCATCCAACAGTTATTTTCAAGCAACTGATAAAATCATTCGGAAATCACCGTGAAATCAAAGCGATTATTCATAAGCATAACCACATACCTGATTTGATGATTTCACAAGCATTAATCAAATCCAACCAAGAATGCAATCCAAGCAAGCAATTCAATCATCACATAATTCCTGAAAAGAATATGTACTCTATTTATTACATACTTTATCAAGAATCTACTTTATTGACTTGGATTCACTTTCTAGGGTTTTTGTATCCATTTTAGGGTTTCAATAATCTTCATTAGGGTTTCTTAGATCTATTCCTCAAACTTTACCCCTTTTAGGTCAACAAACCCTAAAATACTCTTTTCTACTCATATAAACCCTAATTGCTCAAATTATCCATTTTAATAGTCTTTTATACCCAAATTGACTTAGGATCATTATATCTCTATTTATTCATAGAATTGAACAATTGAAACAATTAAAAGACATATTCATCTAAATTAGGGTTTTCAAGCTCATTAATGCATATTCATGCACAAAACCCTAAATTAAGCCACTTATATAAAAAGATCATCTTTTTAGATCCTATTTTCACTTTTATTAATAGCAGGTGAATATTGGCTTGAATTATACAATGAACAACATTAAATCCATCTATCATCAAATCTAAGGGTTTTTTCTTAATTAAATCATTAAAGATGATAACTTTATGTACTTTTCAAATTTCAAGCATATTTATGCACATAAACTCTAAATTAGACTAATCATGTTCAAAGTTCTTCATGTTTTTAATATAATGTACCTTTTTACATTTAACAGGTTAACATCAACTCAAATGATCCATTGAACCCTATTAAACACTTTATTCATTTCAAAATAGGGTTTCTTAATCTTTAATTCATTAAAGATGATAATTTACACTACTTTTCGAATAGCAAGAGGAATTAGCTTCTAACTATATTTTTATTGGATTCCTTGCATTCTCCTGATCAATATTCATATATTACTTGTCCTAATCGGAGTTACCAATCATTAGATATGATTTTAGCAATAATCACTCACCACGACCAATGAGAGGGTGCCACGTCACCTCTATCTTCATGTAACGTTGTCTGATTAGGAATTATAACAGAATGTCGATTTTTCCCCTGATAAGTTAAGTGGGTCTTCAGCCCGCGGAGGGGCAGGACCATCCAGCGAACAGTTGATCGTCTTCCTCCTTGGATCAGTCGCGACGCGGCTGCCCTAGCTGCCCATGACACTGCTCCACCTCCTGGTTTGAACACGTTGGCCTCCACAACTCCTACCCCCTCTCCCATCGTGCCCTTGCGCAGGCAGGGATGCCTTCAAGATGTGGCCAGTCGGCCGAGATCGGGCCCAGCAGGTCTGCCGCCTTGGCTGACCTGCAGCTAACCTACGCCAACCTGCGGCGTCGTGCAGGTGTAGGGAGCCAATGCGATGGTCGTCCAGCCTCTCTGACAATGTAGAAGCATCACACTCTCCTCGCACGATCCTCACTGCTCCAGGGATTGATCTACACCCTCTATTAGGGTTGTATCAAAGAAGATGAAGAAGTGAAGGTGAGAGTCCTGTGGGATTTCTTTTGAAACACAAACTAGGGTTCCACTCTTTATATAGGGGTGAGGAAAGAAGCCCTAGGTCAGCTATTCATGAAGCAAAGAGTCCCTTTCCAAGTAGGAAATCAATTCCTTCAATGAGAAGTATACTATCTCTCTCTCTTTTTATCCTTTGGATATTTTCTATCATTTGGATATTAGAAAATTCGAAATTCCCCTTCTCTTATTCACCTTATGTTTGCTTTTTAATTCTTTGGCACAAATTTCTATCTACTTTTAATAGAAATCACTTCCTTTTTCATAATGCCACCAAAATCATTAATAATGTATCATATTATCTTCTTATTTGACATTATCGATATTTTCTCTTTCCTCTTCCTTCATTGGGGATCCTTGTACCCCAAGATAATCTATTATTTCGAAATTACTTTTTAAGGATACTTATTATCCTTCTAGATGCATCTATATGCATTATTTCACATTATCTTGTTTATTTCTCATTAAACAAATATCTCTTTTTGAGTATTTCTCTTTATTTCTCTTTTATTTTCCTCATTGGCATTCCTTTTAATATTAGCAACCTCATGGATACGAAATTTCACCAAGAAATCTCATTTACGCCTCTTTCCACTCATTTTCTACATTTTATCATTATTTTCAATTTTTTCTTGATTAAGAAATACTTAATTAAACTTTTCTTTTCTTATTGCCTTCTCTATGCAACTTTGGACTTCTTGGAACACAAGGAACCCAAGAGGCACGAAATCCTCTTTGGATGTGCCTTCTAGAGGTTTCCATATTTCCCTTTTTTCAAATATTCAATTATTCAATTACTAATTGAATTTTCTTTGTTATTTGGGCCCAATAGCCAATAAAACCCACAACACAAACATCAAGGCTATTGTAAACAAAATCCATGTATTCAAAACAAATTATACCATTCTTTGTTCAATTATCTTTAATATGAGAAATTACATTTCTCACCAGATGAACCCAAAAATTGGGGTTGTAACACTAAATGTTCAGAAGTATACCAATGGGACAACATAGTGGTGGACTGTTATTAGCTTGACTTGATTATGATGATGATGAATTCTGATATGATTTGGATTCAAATACACAATGACACAATTCTTCACAACTTTTCAATACATTCATAAACATGTATACCACAGTGAAATGTTCAACATATTTTTTTGGATGTCAATAGCATACAACCACGAGTGTTATCCAATGCTATTTACATGCCTTATAGATAATCAAAAGAAACAATGGATACAAAAACAAAGTCGTTGTTCTATTTTAGGTATGGAACTCATCGCATGGAAGTGAATGTTGTTCATCTGTATAAGTCCATCACCATAATTGGACGCCCGATGCAATCTCCTCTTTGTAGTAACAAAACATCAAGGGCACGATATATGGACAACGACAACTATAAAATCATGCCTAGTGTTGGACAACCATGGTGCAACAATGGATTGTCTGTGTGTGACTGCATGAACTGCGATGTTAGGTGTAGCCAAGTTATATCATTATAGCAGGCATGGAAATGGATTTTTGGCCTCCTGTAGATGTTCTACATCATCTCCGAGTGAGGCTAGCATTAATTATTTATGTTATGTGGATTCGTCAAGTGATCCCTAGGCTTATGTTCTACATCATCTCCGAGTGATGCTGGTGTTATAATTTCCCTAACTTTCAGCTTTGCTAGCATGATGTGGCACGGGATAACAATTTTGTCTACGAAGCACCACCGGCTTGGTGGGAGACATGTTTCTCCGTCCTTGCAAAGTTCCTGTTACATGATTCATTTCATTTTTGGTTCAATATCCCAAGTTGTAAACTTGGTTCGAAGGTTCAAACTGAAAATCGCGTTATGCCCTTGCTTCCACTTCGACGACAACATTTCACAAGGACACTAATGGGACAACATCGATACAGCAACCTCTGGTACAACAAAATTGGACCCGTCTTGTTGGACCTAGGTCAGTGAGATGGCATAATGAGTTGATGCTAGGGTTTGCATGGTTTGCATGGATGCTTGAGTTGGTGGTGTCGACCATGTTGAGTTGGATGTTGATCCTTGAGGGTGGCACCTGATATGTTATGTGAAGTGTTGCGACCAAAGTGCTTTTTGGTTGCGTTATCTAGAAACCCATTCACCTTGTTCTTGAGGTGGGTCGACATGGTTTGGTGTTGTAGTGACCTATGCTCTAGATGGATTTGCATTGTGGTTTATACAAAGGTGTTTTTCTTCAACTCTAGGGTGGTGAGGACCTAAGTGGTCGCTACACTACCTAGGTTTTGACGACCTTCCTTGCTTGCACATCTTGAGTGCTTGCATGGCTGACCTTTTGAGGACAAGTGTCACAAGAAGCTATATTATCTTGACACCTCATATCTTTCACCTCTCTCCTACCCTTGGGTACTTATACCCCTTCTTTCACATGAAAGTATCCCCTTTAGCTCTCTTCTTTCTCTCTTCTTGCTTGTATTCGACCTTGAGCTTGGTGGTTCAAGTGGAGGTGTTGGTCTTGGAGAAGGTGGAAATTTTCTCCTTGCATGTGGTGATTTAGGGTTTGATCATCTCTCCTGTGGTGGTTGTTGGTGATCTTTAATCTTGGTAAGTGGTTTTAACTTCCTTGATCACATTTTTCTTAAACCTACCCACTGTTTCTTCTCTTGGCCGTTAGACTATGGTTCTACATGGTGGCTATATTAAGGAACTTCTCTCCATAGATGTCAAGAGTATGGTTTGACCATGGTAGTACCTGAGTGAGATGAAGCTTCTCTTTCTTATTTCTTTTTTTGGCCCCTGGTTTTTACCCTCTCTCTTTTGAGCTTCCTTTGACCTTGGTGTGTTCTTCTTATCTTGAGATGATCTTGGTTGGACGTGGAGTTGATCCAAGATTGGTGTTTCTCTTCTCTCTGGGAACTTGTGTATTGGTAGGTTGACCTTCACCTCAAGGTGGGTTATATCACATTCCCCTCTTCTATTGTTGCACAATATATTGCATGCATGATGTTCATCTCTAAATATAATTATAAGTTTCTAGATGATGCTATCTTGTTTTAGGGTTTAATATTATGATGTATTCTTAGATTTCTCTTTCTCCTAAACCCTAATTATTGTACCCAAAATCTAAGTGATGGTGGAGTTGTTGTTTCTTAAGTGCATCTTGATTTTTGGTTTTACTACCATGTTTTGGTTTGGATATTACATGGAGATGGAGGTCTTGGATCTGGTTTACATGAGTTGGACGCATGGTTTTCCTTCTCTCATCATGGTTTTCCCTTTACACATGTGACACTTGTTTTAGGGTTTTGTTGATCATCTTTTCCAAGAGGTTTTGTTTTGGTTACTCTTTGGTTTCTTGGTGTTAATCACATGTTTTGGGTCGCTACATATGTAGACCTTGTTTTGGTTTCCATGATTTCTGACCTTGGTCTCTGCGGTGGTTTGGTCTCTACATATGTTATGTTTGATGGTCACTACATCTAGTTCAGTTGGTTGGTTACAACATGTTTCCTAACTCTTGCAGTAGCTACATGTGTTAAGTTATGTAGGGTTGCTAAGTTTACATGGTTTTGATTGTCTCTACATGGCGTGACCCTAGTGTTCGGTGCACATGGTGTAAACCTAGTGTTTGGTGCACATGGTGTGACCCTAGTGGTCAGCAGACATGGTGTAAATATAATGGTTGCTACACATGTGAGGGTGTCGGTCGCTACACCCTAGTTTGGTCGTTACATGTTGTTTTCACATGTGGTTATTTATAGTGGTGATGTTTAACCCTATTGTGTTCCAAGAATATGGGAAGTGATGTACCTAGGGTTTGATGGTAAATGTTGTTGTAGAAGCCCTAATTATCTATCTATGAGACAACCTAATTTTAATTAAGGGTGCATAATGTAATACTTATCTTGCTTGAAGTGATTAGCATATAATGTTGTGTTCTCTCTCCTTTAGTGTAACCCTAATGTTGTAGGTAGAATGAACATCATGGATTTTTATTTCTATGGTACCTCTTATATATCACATGGTGATGATTATGAGCCTTATGAGGCATGATGAAATAATGATATTATGCACAAACTATGTGATTGGGACTTATGGATCGGCAGAGGCTTTATGCCTAATGTGAGGTGATATCCTCAAGTGATGTGATTAGGGATGGTTATCCCATGATCATGTGGTAATTGTGATGGCTTGGTATAGACAGTTAAACACTATCATGTGATGGGTGATCAATTTTATGTTTAATACGGTTCATATCTTATGAGGTTGCAATCTACCCATATCTTTGTAGAATTTGTCAATGGCTTGTACGTTGTAACACTACTACAGAACATGCCTTTGGCGTCGGTTAATTAAGGCCTTTAGTGTCGGTTTCCAAGTGACACCCAAGTGGGCGCCACTAAAGGTGGACCCCTTCGGCGTTGGTTCCCAACCGATGCCAAAAAGCTTCCGGCCACCGAAAAAACGCCAGCAAAGGGACTATAGGCATCAGTTTTTACAAAAACTGACACTATAGAATGGTTACAGACGTCAGTTATTAAAAGCACTGACCTCACAACGCTTCTTGTAACCAAAAACGTGCCAGCAAAGGGCCTATAGGTGTCGATTTTGTAAGATAACCGACACCATCTCCCCTCCCACCATGGTCGTTCTTCCCAGCACGGCCGTGGTTCCTGGCCATATCAGTGAATCGATATCGGTTTTGTGCAAATAACTGATGACATATCCCTTGCCTGCCACCACGACCGTACTTCCCAGTACGGTCATGGTTCCTGGCCACATAGACATCGATTTTTTATCTAAAACCGCTGCCGTATGTCTTTGGTGTCTTGTTCAAATAACACACGCCTATGTTAAGAATTTTTTTTCTTATTAATTTGCAGGCCTGTTGTATGGTTGGTCAGCATGATGAGAACCTACAGTTCAGTTCTAAACTGCAGGTTTATGACATCCATTGATATCAGCCAACAACATGCCACAAACCTACAAAATTAACAAGATGGATAATACTATATATATGTGATTCACACACATGTATAAGAACATTTAATTCATATTATTTTTTAATCACACACAAGTAGAAACAAGTAGCAACCTACAGTTCCATTCATTTCATCTCTTTTCACATTCATACACATGTAGAAACATTTATGTATTGATCATCTTGATACACATATGACAATTCATAAAAATTCATTCACATTCACACAAAAATAATTATGAGAACAAAATTATTCTTTATTCATCATTGTCAATAAAATTATATCTAAAAATTCCCACTCTTTGTAGGGCTTTTGCCCATTCTTCTCTTACAGCATCTAATTCATCTCTCATATACGGAGCATGTACATCAAAACGCTTTCCACCTGTGCTGAAGTTAGTAGTTTTAAAGACCTGCAAAGAGAATGACGTATATATATAATTAATAATATATAATAAGATTGATATATTTCATATTATCTAATGAGACTATGTATAATACATGTTGTATCTTATTGATTTCCATTACGACATGTTTGATGATTATGTCCATAAATAGCATCACATAGTAGGCACATGCCGATCCGTTTTCTTATGTAGCACACTATAAATTGAAACATACAAAATATTCAAAAATAAAAATAAGCACAGTTCACATAAATAATATATACATTGGAGTTAGGAAATTACTTTCACATTCTCCCAAATTAGTGATGGATCTTTTTTCCTGGGGACCTTTCCTCCAACTTTTTTGTACTCTTGTAAAGCCCTACATATGTTAATGTAACCCATTAAATTCCATAATTAAATAGTAATGTAGTAACAGATGTTAACAGATATAGAAACATGAAATATTTCTCACAAGAATAATGGCCTTATAATTGCATGTCCATATAATGTATCCAAATCATTCCCCATAGGATCTAGATAATAGACAGTGAATGTCTTGGGGACAATAACTAGTAACTCCCAATGGCTACCACTACAGGTAAGAAAGTTAAAAATTAATAACTCAAAATCCACAATAAAAATGTAATTTTCTTAAGTCCAAATTATAAGCAAAGTAAACTTACTCTACATTGAATGGAGATATTATCACCATCTTCTTATTTTTACCAAAATGTTCAAAAGCATCACAACAATATGAAGTAACTGAAGAAGGGTATGTATCTACAAGACTAATCAAAGATGGAACCAAAAATCCCACATGGGAAAACCGAAAATCTGTACATATCTTGTGTAAGTGGTTGTAAAACATGTATTACGTATGCATTAATATATAAGAAACCAAATCAACGTATATAAAACAAGGTATATGGATGTATAAACAAGATCTCACCATATCCACAGCTCTAACATAGATGTGTTCAACCATTCATAACTAAACAACTCCAAAATATCTTGTATAAATATCTTGTTTTTGTATGATTGACCTGCATTAATACCTATGCATTAATACATATGTATGCTAAACTTGTATAAATAGATTGTTATCGTATGATTTACCTTCAACATCCTCCAGAATAGTAACAATTATAGGGCAATTTGTATCATTTTCACTGATCCATACTTCCACACCCCTACAATTAGGACCTATCAAGGCGTGTAGGTCCCTTGGAAACCAACTTGGTAGTCGAGGAGGTGGAGGGCGAGATGTAGCGGGTCTCGTCTTTTTGACATGTATATATAATTTCAAATCAATTGACTCATATATACACACTAAAAAATTAAAGTAATGGAAATTTATCATACAATATCAGTATAGAGGACATCCGCTTCGGGCCACAGTATCACTCTACCTACTGCCTCACCAAGTGTTTCAACATCTGGGTGTGCATGAGGCAGTGCAAGATCCATCCAGTCAGGGACTACATGTATCGGTCTCACACATACCACACCATCTGGTACTAGATACCCATGAAACATGCACCCTTTAAGGGGTGGGCAAGTCGACGCCTCTGCAATGATATATTCTTGACTTCTTAGTTGGCATGGCTTCAACCCCTACAAATTTACGTAAAGAATGTTATATGCATATATATACACAAACATATCATCTTGAACAGACTAGCTATTATGTCATAAAAATACTTACAGAGGATGTGGTAGGTGGTGGGTCTACATGATTACTCCCAACCACTTCTACAGTACGAGAAGAGCGGCGCACCACATGTACTGTCGGAGTGGCAGGCTGAGATGCCTACCACTTCGCCATTGCTTCTTGGATTCTCTTCTCAATTAATGAATCTACATATACATGGAAAAAAGTAACGCTAGATTCTGATTATTGAATTCCCTTTTGCAATACCATTCTAAAATAAGAATAGGTTACCTCATCTTGTGAAAGTCCTGCTATTAGGACAGGTTTGTGTTGGGATGGCCCAAAGAACGCTTTGATGCCCACACCAACGCTTGCAACCCAAACATGTCCAGGATGCTCTGGGTTACCCAGAAAAATTGTCAGTTCATCCCTTGTGCCTCGAGGGATGAACTTGCCTTCCTTCCTCTTCTCGTGCAGCTCCCGCTAATCACCATCAACAAAAATTAGTAAGTAAACATAACAATAATCAATATCGATCGATTGCTCTAAGAGTTCATTTTTACCATTTTTGCAGCCGCCTAAGCAGTTGTGGGCTTCGATATGTCTCCTTTCTTGTTTTTCCTCCCATCTATCCACACAGCATGGCGAGGCAGAGGCGTGGGAGCAGTAGTAGAGGACTCTGCAGTCTCCTGAGTAGCAGTAGGCTGAGCACACTCAGCCTGTAGTCTTTGGCGAACGCCTGCATATCCTCTTGGACCCATTGTGTGGTCGTGCACATTCAATGCACGCCTTGCTCTTTGTTCCTCACTGAGGGCCTATTTAGTTAGCACATTGATTTTGTTAGTAAAACTATAGGTTAATCTTGAATAGGTGAATACATAAAAATATATATTAATTAAATTGGAAGTGGCGCTTAATACCTTGAATTCATCTATTTTTCTTTGGGTAACAAACGCCTCCCAGTCTTTGGGGTCCAGGTAGTTCCATTGTTGTGTGGCTTCCTTCTTCCTGTATTTATTTTTTAAAGAGAATACAAACAAAAATTATTAGTGTAGAGTAAGTGAAATAGTGATCAATGTCTATAATTGGAAATCAATCAAGAACCTCTTATCAGCATCATGTAGGTAATCTTGGGTAAGATTGATCCTATAGTTCCTTAGGACCATCCCAAAACATTGCATCACACATTTATGATGTAGCTTTTCATCCAGATCAAATATGCTCTGCAAATTAAATAGAATTGCTATTAACTAGTATCCTAAAAATTAGTAATATACACAAATAGAATTACAAATAATAATAACTCACGCATAGTTCCTTCCATATGTGGTCTTTCTTCCCCTTAGGAACTTTATGTCAGGATTCTAGGATAGGACTGCAATTGCTGTGAGTAAGAACCCCAAGATATGAAACAAATGAGTTGCGGTTCACTCCATATGGATTTCCTGCATGATCAAAATCCACAGCCAATTTGGGTCCATTGCCCCTTTGATGTATTAACTTGTTCATCATTGTGATGCCCCTCACTTTCTCAATTTTCTTTTGCTGCTCATCAAGTGATGTAATTTCTTCAGGGAGTACATCAGCAACCTAAAATTTGATAAAAAACACACTTACATGATATAATTATAAATGAACATATATATAGAAACCTCAGAGATATATTCTTAAAACTTACATTGTCAGGCGGCGCAAGCACGTCCTCACCCTCACGGTGATCATCAGAACGGTCATGATGGGAATTCTCATCCATCTAAAAGTTCACATTCAAATTATAAATTACACATTGTAAAGTAACACTAATTGTAAAGTTCACATTAGAAAGTACACATTCACATTGTAAAGTAATTCACATTGTAAAGTTCACATTCACATTGTAAAGTGCACATTCACATTCACATTGTAAAGTAATTTGCATTGTAAAGTCCACATTCACATTGTAAAGTTCACATTCAGAAAAATAAAAACATATAAAAAATATAAACATTCATGCCTCTAATATTGTGATCTTTTATTAATTAACAATCCTTCATTGTAATCCCCGCAAACATACAAGTCATTGTAATCCCCAACTTCAATGTTTGGTGGTGTTGGCAACCCAACTGAGAATGGACTGGAGTCATCATACTTATCATAGTACTCTTCTTCATCTATAGGATCTTCAATGAACTATCTTTTACCATGAAGAACAACTGACCATTTATCATTTGCCACTATATCCAGACAAATTCCCATACGCTGGAAAGTCATTCACAGTGCAAAACAACATAGCGTGCAAACAAAATGTCTCTCTTCGTGAAGCATCATAGGTCATCACACCTTCACCGTACAGCTTCTTCAAGTCATCAATCATAGGTTCAAGATAAATGTCGATATCATTTCCAGGTTGTTTAGGGCCTGATATCAAAGATGACAGCATAACGTACTTATATTTCATACACAACTAGGGAGGAAGATTGTATATAACAAGCATAATTGGCCAAGTTCTATGTCGGATGTGCAATGTCCCGTACAGACTCATCCCATTTGTACAAAGCCTAAGTCTTAGGTTCCTGTCTTCTTCACCGAATTTAGGGTACAATAAATCAATCTTCTTCCACTGTGGGGAATCAGACGCATGTCGTAGGATCCCATCATTATTTTTCTTAACATCTTCATGCAACCTCAAATTCTTCGCATCTATAAGATTGGCAAACAAGTATTGAAACCGTGGTATTATAGGTAGATACCACATCACCTTGGTAGGAGAACCAGTTTTGGACTCCCCCAAAGTTGTCAATTTATACCTTGACACACCACATTTCAGACAATCTTTCAAATACACATAGTCCTTTTGAAATAATACACAATCATTCGGGCATGTGTGTATCTTCTTGGCCTCCATTCCCATTGGGCACAACAATTTCTTTAATCAGTATGTTGAGATTGGCATCTCGTTTCCTTCAGAAAGAATTTCTTTCAACAAAGACAACAATGATGTGAAGCTTTTATTGCTCCATCAATTGTTATCTTTCATTTTATACAATCTCAACACAGTGCTAATCTTTGTAAACTTACAACCTGTGTATAATAGTATCTCAACATCATGCACAATGTTTCTAAAAATGGGAGGTGGATCGGTGTGCTCTACCCCACAACTATCCAGCATTGCATCAACGATGTCTACTAGAACTGGTTCATTCACATCTACATCATCAAAGGCAATTTCTTCTTCCACACAAGCACTGCTATCGACATCCACTGATTTCAGGTTTGAAATCTCTCCATGCCAGTGCCATTCTGTATAGCCTCGTACAATCCCATTGCACATCACATGACTTTTGATTTCGTCACCAGTGCTGACTTTCAAGTTGTTACCGCAATGCCTACATGGACAGTAAAACCTATCTCGAGATTGTTTCCTATGTTCCTCAGAAAATCTAATAAATTGGTCAAGACCAGAAATAAACTCAGGGGTGTAGCGATTTGGAATGGACATCCATGATCTATCCATTCTATGATCAAAGAGAAAACAAGTATATATTAGAACAAGATTAGGGTCTAGGGTTAAAAGATTAGGGTTTATGGTTAAAACTTTAGGGTTTAAGGTCTTATATATAATTAATGGTTAAAAAATCCTAAGTGAGATTAGGTGTTCAAGAACAGTCCCAAATCGGAGACTATCCAAGATTTACTCCTAATGAGTAAATCTTGGATGGGTTTCTAGGCCAACAAATACATGGGCTGTCATTCTTATATATAATAAATGTGTACCACCTATCCCATTCTTGAACATCTAATCTCACTAGTAAGTGTATAATGTGTATTGTGTTTTCAAGAAAATTTCGGCAGCATTTCCCCGTTGTTCTCTAAGTACATATGTACTTAGAAAACAAATGGGGAAATGCTACGGAAATTTTCTTAAAACCCCAATACACGTTATACACTTACATGCTAAGTGAGATTAGGTGTTCAAGAACAGTCCCAAACTAGGGACTATCCAAGATTTACTCCTAATGAGTAAATCTTGGACGAGTTTCTAGGCCAACAAATACATGTGTTGTCATTCTATAACATTGATTTCAACATTTCGAGTGTCCATGCATGTTCATCATCAAGATAAAGATTACACATAAATTAATATGACCTAGGGATGGAGAGATAATTCATAATTGATTTCAAAATTTCAAACTATCACATGCATTATCATCAATCTACATCATACAATAGGGATTCATGTAGATGTTAGGGAGACACATCACTAAAAAATCAGAGATTTAACATTAGGGTTTTAATATCTTACATAGATTGATCACAAGATTTCAGCAATATAGTTAATTCAAGATTATAGTGAAATTTGTATTAGGGTTTTAATATCTTAATTCAACATGCACCAAAATTTATAGAATTAGGTCAGACATTAGTATTCAATTGCAAATGTATCTTCTTCTTCCTGCTCCCTCCTTACTAAATGGATAAAAGCAAGGCACGACTTGCATGTGGGGTGGACACGGTGGTCGTGGTTGTGTTGGCCGTCCATGGCTGTGATGGCCAGCACGGCCGTGGTCGGCCAACACAGCCATGGCCGTCGTGTCCAACCCACATGCAGGTCGTGCCTTGCTTTTATCTATACATTTGGCAAGGAGGGAACAGGAAGAAGAAGAGGTGGAGGAAGAAGAAGAAGTAGAGGAAGAAGAAGGGAAGCAACTTACCTATCAACGACAAGGAGGAAGAAGAGATTAGGGAGTTGAGCTAGCAAGAGAGAAGTGGCCGACCTGAGCAGCGATCGAGCTGGAGAGCAGCGGCCGGAGCTAGCAGTGAGCAGCGGACCAGCAAGCAGCGGCGGATGTGGGGGCAGAGGAGCAGCGAGCGGCGGCTGGTGAGTAGAGGAATCTCCAGACCTAAAACCCTCAATCGTAGAATGAATGAAATAGAAGGGGAATGGCTTGCACGGGTGCTGTTAAGTTAACAATAGGCGTTAGTTATTTAAAACATCCGACGCTAAACACTATAGTCATTGGTTTCTGTATAAAAACTGATGACTAAAGGGTGGTGAAAATTTTTGCGGTTAAGCGTGCGAAAACACAACGGTGTCGGTTATTGTAAGCCAAACGACGATAAAACTGGTCAAATTTGCTGTCTCGTGGAAAAACTTTAGTTGTCGATTTCTCTTTTAACAAACGATGTTGTATGTTAAATTTTGGAGGTAATTTTTTTCACTGGATTTGGCGGTTAATTTTAGGCATCGGTTGCTTATTGACGCTAAAGAAAAGCGATACTCGTGTCTGGTCTCCCTTCACAGATAGATGTCGGTTTTTTTATTTAACCGACGCATTATGTTTTAGGCATCGGTTTGTTTATACAACTGACGCCTTCAAAAGTGACGTTATAAGCCATTTCTATAGTAGTGTAACTTGATTGATGCACTAAAAGATACCCAATTGGCAATAATTGATCAAGTGGAACAATAATCATGTAGGTTTACCTGAGCCATAGATCCATCTTTAGCGTCAATACTTATTGGATGGTGAAATGAGTAATTCTCACAGGAAACGCAGAGCTCATATTGTAAAATATGCACGGGTGCAAGTTGAGGATATATCCTTGCATCTACATTCACTAGTTTTTTAGGATGGATGCGGCCATGCCTCGGAAGGAGGAAGGTCTAGATCATATCTTAAATGATATGTTTTTAGGGATGGTTGTGATCATACCTTGGAAGGAGAATGAATGGAGTCGTATCTCACTCATGTTGTGCCTATATAAAACTATGGAGTAAACTAGTTTGTAGTTTGAATGTCACTATGGTGGACTTGGACTGACCGACGGTGTTCGAGATCATAGGAATCTAGCTCTCCTAGATCTTGTATGGCACTGATTTCAACTTAGCAGTGGTCAATTGGAGTATGAGTGATATACCTCATCTCCACAGGACATAATAAAAGACATAATACAACTATGTAGTATATTTTCTTAGGGTCAAAAATACATTTCACATTGGATGACCCCTCTACCTTGTTTATTATTCTTTTCAGTTAATAACAGTTATACATATTGTTCATATTCCTTCTAAAAATGTATGATATTCTACCAATCAGTTTGTAAGTGCTTAACTACTTAATCTATTTTATCCTTTTAAAGTATTCATTTAACTAAATCTATTCATTATGATATAATGTTATTTTTCCTAATTTAGTATATTTGTGATAGAAATAGTTGATGGCAGAGAGTTATATCTCTCGTTGGGTCATTGGTCTCACCCCATCGATTTTCACATCTTTTAGGTGGTCATGCATGACGAGGTAGAGTATCTATGGTTGAGGAAGAGTAGTACTTATTGAAGGTTGGATATGTTGCTAGTGTTTTGTAGTAGAGTCCTTTGTGTCGTCCCTATACTTTTAGATCCTTGGGTTTTTTTTGTAGATGTTGTACATTGGTACAAGGTTTTAGGTAGTATGACATGGTTGTGCCTGTATGGCTTGTATATATGAAAAAGTTATCTTTTGTAATAGGTTTTTCATAGGTTGACCACTGTACAATGATGTATATACCTTTATGCTATGATATGTGATACTGTTGGCATAGTTTGTTGTCTTCTATGTTATATACTCTACTATTGTGGCTACATAAAATTGATTTTAATTTATCGTGTTTTCTAATAATCTGGATGTTTAGTGTTAATTTCACACTTTAGTTTGAGTAATATTGCTCATTTGGCTTTAGGTTGTCACATGAAAAATGTTGGTTTTAAATGTCTAGGTTCGTTGAGTCTACAGGGACATTCGAATAAGGTTTGTGTATGTTCTTGTGTCATCCACCATATCTGATTGTAGCTTTCACTTATGCAGAAGAAGAAGAAGATATGTATGAAGAACACAAAAAACATGTTGAGAGCAATGTTACTACACCGGGAGGTGGTGTAAGGAGCTAGGAAAAAGGAGATGGAGTGCCTAAAGTGCCTCATATTGACCCAGAAACTATGGGATATCCCACTTTCCAGTCCATGTTTGGACAATTCATGGCCACGATGGTGTATATGGTGGATAGAATGCCTATGCCTCAAGTAAGGGAAGTGATCCCCAATGCGGAATACCAGGGTTCTGGGAAGACCTTTGAGAGGTTAAGGCATGTGGGGGCGATATATTATGTTGGTGCAGTGGACTTGATAGACGCATATATGTGGCTGACAGAGTTGGAGAAGGCCTTTAAGATCCTCAACATCTCAGAAGAGGATAAGGTGAAGCACAGGGTGTACTTGATGAAGGGATATGTTGGCTATTACTGGGCCATCAAGGAGGAGAAGAGACCCAGAGTCATGATTAGTTGGGAGGAGTTTTGTGATATTTTGTGGGATGATACTTCCTAGAGACATATTTGGATGACTAGATCTCACAGTTTGAAAAGATCTGTAGGGATCTATGATGATCAACGAGTATGAGGCCAAGTTCATGAAAATTTTGAGGTTTTTCTCACATAAGGCTACAATGGATAAGGAGAGGATCTAACCTTTGAGAAATGTTTGATCTTAGAGTTGAAAGTGATAGGGTCATCTTTGGAGAATAGGGAACAATTTGCCACATTTGTAGAGTCTATAAGGAGGATAGAATGGTGATTTCTTGAGAAGCGTGAGGCAATTGCCGATAAGAGATCAAAATAGTTTCAAGGATAGTCTTCTGGAGGTTTCAATAAGCCTTGGTTTTCATCATCTCAGTCACATTAGACGTATGTTGTTCAGTGTATGTAGTTTCCAATCAAGGGTTGATGCCTTAGCTTTCCACTAGATGGAGTTCATAGTGTGGAGTCAGTTTCAATGATAAGGCCATATAGGTCGTAGTTTGACATGAGGACCTATTAAAGGTGTGGTAAGCAAGGACATCTAAGGTCATTTTGCCAAGTAAAGGATGAGGAGGTGATGCAATAGCCAAGACATAGTTAAAAAGGGTCGCCGTAGTGACAGTTTAGTAGTGGTGGTGGCAGAGGACGTGGCCAGGCATCACATGTTGGTTCTTCTAGATATGCCAACAGAGAATGGGGATGACAACAGGAAACAACTTGATTCTATACTATGAGTCAGTCAGAAGGAGAAGTCAACCCTCGGGTCATGGCACGTTAGATGGAGTTATTTCATTGTAATTTGTCTTCTCCCTACTTTATATCTATTTTGGTTGACTGATGAATGCATATTCATCCCAGTTTTAGTTGCATTTTCAGTCTAGTTTAGCATTCATATAGCTTATTTTTCATCAGGAATGCTTTGTTTTGTTCTACTTAGGTTTTATGTTAATTTGTAGGAATTTGATACTTTTGTTGACTTCCTTTGTAATTTTTTAGTTCTATCCCTCTACAGTAAGTTTTCCTAGGGGGTCGTGTTGTAGAGATTTCTCCAGAAGGCAGATCAATACACAATTTTTGTTTCCAATGATAAAATCAACCCGTCTATTGACATGTCAATCGACCTTCAAAATTATTAGCTATCAAAGCCATTGACTCAAAGGTTGACAGCTCCATTGATTCACCATGTTGACATTTAGGAGGTCGACATAGAATCCATTCATAACCAAGGTCGACAACTCTGTTGATCTCTCTCATTCAATAGAAACATTGTCTAGTAGCCTACAAGAAAATGAGCCATCGATTTACTATGTCGACACTCTTGTCGAAGACCACAACTGCTCAATAGCCTTGTTGACTCTCAAAGTCGACCATCTCGTCGACTGATCACCAGAAGCATGACAGACCCATCGATCAACAACAAGTGATCGACATTGATGGAAAGAGGTTGATAGCCACGACCCTATAAATAGTTCTGTAATATAGCCGTACAAATGATCTTAGAATTTTGGAGATAGAACACACCAAAAGGCTTCCGCTGAGATCAAAGCAAGGATGAGACCTATTGACCAAGCTAGTTCTATCGACCTATCTTAGAGACATCTATCGACCTTCAACATAGATTGACAGATCTCTTTCATCCACAACTCCAGGACGTCGATCTCCTTCTCTGGGTGATTGATCTCTCCTCTAAGCTGCTATTCATCAACATGCTTCTGCTACACGTCATAGTTAATACCTAAGTGAGAAAGAAGGAACGAAGCCTTCATTCACATACCGTATTGAGCCACTGTTGCTACCATCATGACTGTGATGGTATCCTCCTCCTCTTCTAGTGATATTAATCTTTCCATGTCGAGGGAGTAATCTTTTCACTTGGGTGTGGGGAGTAGCCCCATTACATGTATCTTCCAATTTTATTCATGTTCCATATCGTGTATGAACTCATTTATTTCATAGCTAATCATTTATCACATGTCTTGTGGATTGATCACCCACTTTATGGGATTTATTATATTATTTTACCATGAGAACGTCAACATTTAAGATTTGAATACCGACAGGTTTGGTTGACATCTTGACAAGAACTTCTGATAGATTTTATCCAGAGTAGTGGATAGAGGATATGTAAGTAACGAGACATCAATCTTACAAGGATATCTACTAATGCAAGTTTCTGACACTGAAAGGGGAAACTTACATAACTCCAATTACAACTTTATACTAGTTTGGATTTGAATGATTGTGAAGATTCAAGTAGTGGCAGTGAAACCAGTTCCATGCTAGTGTTTCCATCAATTAATAACTAGAACCTTAATCTAGATCTTTTTATCATTACAACCTTAGTTAAAGAAACTAGTCTCAACTTTTATGATAAATACTAGTTCTTTTTAAGTTACTCTGATTAGATAATTCTTAAAAATGTTGTCCCTTGTGATTCAATCATCAAATTTACTACAATAAGATCATCTTCTTGTGGGTGGAATATTGCACTTTGGTTTCGATAAACTCTAGGAATCCATTCCTAGTGAATTTGTAATGCGATAATATACCACATCGTTGACCTGAGTGCAGCACACTCTTTTATCACTAGAGAAATAATAGATATTGTTATTTTCCTGTTAGTCATAGATGTGATAGTCTTTTCTTAGAAACCCCTTTGGTTGGTTCCCTCTATTTGTGGGAGGTGTGTCCATACTGCATTCTATCTTTCTTAGGATGCATAATCCAAGTGGACCTTCTACCACTTGACATGCACAAATTTGACGTGATCCTTGGAATGGATACTTTGGAGAAGTACCAGGTGGTCTTCTATTGTAGTTCCAAGGTGGTTTAACTCTTTGATGGTGATGTTTCGTGGATATACTAAGAAAATAGGAAGATTTATATAACGTGTTTGCGGTCAGTGGTGATAATGGAGAGGTAGATGAGGCAAGGTTGTGAGGCTTTTCTAGCACATGTTGTGGATACTAAGGTGAGGAGTCCTAGTATTTTGGAGGTGCACGTTGTCTGTGAGTTTGATGACATGTTTCCCGATGAGTTTCCCAGAGTTCCCCCACCTTGAGAGAATGATTTTAAGATAAATCTGGTTCTTGGTATTCAACCGATAGCACCGACACTGTATAGGATGGTACCAGCAAAGATGCAAGAGTTGAATAAGCAATTGTAGGAGTTATTAGATAAGGGCTTTTATCAAACTAAGCACTTTTCTTTAGGGTGATCTTGTGTTATTTCTGAAAAAGAAGGACCCATCTATGAAGTTGTGCATCGATTATCAACAGTTGAACAAGGTAACAATCAAGAACAAGTACCCCTTTTTATGGATAGACGACCTATTTGATCAATTGAGAGGAGCTACAATATTCTTAAAGATACATTTGAGGTTAGGCCATCAATTGCAAATCAAGGCAGATGACATACCTAAGTCATCATTTAGGACTCGATATGGTCACTATGAGTTTGTGGTTGTGACATTTGGGCTAAACAATGCACCAAAAGTGTTGATGGACCTGATGAACAAGGTGTTCTGGCCTTATCATGACCAATTCATAGTTGTGTTCATTAACGACATCCTGATATACTCTCGAGACAGCCAACAACATGAGCAACATCTATGACGGTCATTAACCTTATTGTGATAGCACAAGTTATAGGCCAAGTTCAGCAAGTGCGACTTTTGGCTGAAGCAGGTGTCTTTCCTTAGACATGTTATATTTTCTAGAGGAGTTTGTATAGGTTTGAAGAAGGTTCAGTCTGTACTAGAGTGGGAGAATCCAAAGACACTGATGGAGGTTCATAGTTTCCTTGTCTTGGCAGGCTATTACGAGAGGTTCATCAAGAACTTTAGTGCAATGGTCTTACCCCTAATGAAGCTGATGAGGAAAGGTGTACCTTCTATCTGGGATGATAAGTGCCAACATTCTTTCCAAATTTTAAAGGAGAAACTGACTAGTGCATCGGTTCTAGTGTTGCCTAAGAAAGGAAAAGGTTACATTGTCTTCTATGACGCGTCGAAGAATGGTATGGGTTGCGTGCTGATGCAAGATAAGAGCATGATTTTTTTTGCTTTGTGAGAACTTAAGAAACATGATGAGAGCTACCAAATGCATGATCTAGAGCTTGTTGTTGTGGTCTACGCTTTGAGAATTTGCAGACATTACCTTTATGGCATGAAGTGTTAACTCTTCACCTTCCATAAAAATATACACTACATCTTTTCAAACAGGAGTTGAACATGCGACATCGATGCTAGATGGATTTAATCAAAGATTACTATTGTACCATAGACTTGTTGGGTTTCAAGGGGAGACAGAGAAGGCAGCAGAAATAGAAATTTTCTCCCCAAACCTAGTATAAAGGAATCGCATCAACATCTATACAATAGGAAGGATGGTTTGTAGAGGCATACCTTATCCTGAGGCTTGTTCGTCAATGTTACCTCATGGCTTGCGCGGTCTTCACCTCCAGTCTTAGATAGTGTCTATGCAGCTCCTAGTCCCACAGGGACTGTCAGGATTGACAGTTGTCCTCCGAGCGACAGAAGTATCCCGCCTCTGAAGTAGTCCACACAGACCACTGGGAATTCCGATCTCCTTGTCCACAAGGAATCAGAAGGATTCACACCCTCCTGTCAGCATACTAATCACTGACACACTCTCCTGCAACCAGTTGCTTTTCTGCAGTTGTCTTTCCCTTACTGTGCCTCCCTTATTGGGTAGAACTTTCTCAAGCTCTCTCAGTTACCACAACCAGAGAGAACGACAACTTTACAGAGCAACTAGTGTTCTGAGTTGTTGTACCTGAGAAGCCCACAATACCACTATATATATAGGAAGGTCATGGGATAGGGTTCTCTACCCCAGGCAATGCAAGATTAAAGCAGGAGTAGAAGGGTTCGAGATTTTCCATAAAACAACCAACTGGGCCACCTGAACCGATCATTTCATACATGAAATGGTCGGTTGGGACTTGAGCTGATCGGTTGACACCTCAACCGATCAGTTGGGACACCTGAGTTGCTCGGTTCACTGTTGAGTCGATCGGTTCGTGGTCCTGGTCCAACTCAAATTGACTTTCAAATTTGTTTCCAACTAATCAAATATTAATCCTTGTTCAAATCGAATTTGTACAAGTGAAACAAATTGTATTTGCAAAATAGTCTTCTGACTTTCCAAACGATCTCGATTGGTCACACGAATTGACCGGTTCAACAATTGAGCCGATCGGTTCATGACACATGAGCCGATCGACTCACAACTTGAGCTGATTGGTTCACCAACCTAAGCCGATCAGTTCATCACATGAGCTGATCGGTTGGAAGTGCAGACTATGCAAAATCAGTCAATTGTAGTTTCAATCAATCAGATACTCTAATCAATCGGGAAACACCTTAAACACTATGATATTGAGCTATCAACTGATTGAGTGTTTAATTGAACTACTAAACTCCTTTAGTAATCAATCTAAATATTATTTGTGGATAAAATCCTCTTTTAGGTTAAATCCTATGTGTGTGACCATGCAGGTCCATTTCATGTTGGCAGTGAAAGTCCATAACACTTATGACTTCATAAGCAAAGAGTGGTGCCTAGTCGCACATCAGTTCTACCCAAGTGAAAAGGAAAGTTGGAGAACAACTTTCAATCCTACAATCTGTGAATGGTGTTACAGTGAATGTATAATTCCTTTCTCACTGATATCCCAAATGAACTCAAGGCATGGAACAGTCATCATGTCAATGCTCATTCACTTTCTTCATCTCAGAGTAGATTGGAGGAGATATGTATGACATCAATATCACATACCGATTCACACATGCGTGCACACCTATCTCAATCCTACTCATCAAGTGGCCATGGATATCAAACTCCCTCAGGAGGGACAAATCCCATATATATCACTCAGCCCTCAAAAGCCCCATGTGTCAAAGCCACCCAATCATCACCTTTATAACAACCCATGTTTCAGGACTGCGTTTGATGATGTCAAAGTGTACCCAATGACATGTGTTGAGTGTAGTGATTTTAGGTCAAAGAGTCACACTCACCACCATCACTGTGAGAACTGACTATGACTACCATGACATGGTTCCATGTGTCAAACTCACAGTGGGTCTGTCTGGTACACTTGTTCTCTAACAAGTACCTATGTGTTTGGTTTGATATCTCCATATCATGACTAATGAGATTCTGTCATCGACCAACACCACAATCTAGTCTTATGTGTCATTGTTGTCTATCTACCTTCCATAATGACATCCGACTAGGGACATAATAAGAATGTACAAACTCTTAGCATCCATATGATCTCATCGTTCAGGTCCTCAACCTGAAAGCATACGTCATTGAGTACTGTCATTCTCTAGACATTCAATTTGTTCTACCATTATCTCATATGATTGAACCAAAAAGAATTGGAATCTTGCCTTTGATGTTTATCAAATCAATCTTAATGTATCCCATCAATCATCCCATGATTGTCTCTCAGGGCATACATACCAACAGACTCCCACTTGCACTGTGAGCCAATCACCCTTGAATCATATTCTTAGTGATCTTCAAACATGTCCCACATGTCACTGTGCTCTAGTGCTAACATTGTGAGTTATGGAAACACCTTGCCAAAGTCGACATTAACTGCATGTCTCTCATCTCTTCGTTGTACGTCACACGTATGAGATGGAGTTGTCGTAATATGATATCCAGTATTCCTTTGCTAACCATTAGCCACATTGCATGACCAAGCACTCCTAACTTGTCATCAATGACCGGAATAACTATAAGTTCATCTCTATGAACTCCTAGATCCATATAGTATCCACTGTTGTTATCTAAGACACAGATACTCAGCATTTCCTTTTAAAACGGATTTATTGGAACATTTCCAGTTATCAACAAACATTCACTTTTATATATCCCATATATATTTTGCGATTAACTTTCTGTCCTTTTCATAAGTTCGCATCAGTGTAACTCTTTACATTGAACCCTTCCTTATTTCCATAGAACTAGTACTTATCAAGTTCTTATGGTATTCCAGTAACCTTTACTGGAACTAGACAAGCATCCACTCGTCATGTTCCACATACGAGTTATCAGGATGATTACATCATATTGTCATGTCCTACACACAAGATGATAAATGCACTTTATTCTAGCTATGCCCATACATGTAAGGCAATGGGATGATTACATACATGATAGATCTATATCTATTCTTAGTGTTCACATTGTTCATAAGAATTGGACACTTGGCCTTGGGATATCAACTCCATGTAATATGGACAAGTTTTCTCCCACTGAATCTATGCACACTGAACCCTTCAATATAGATTGCCAATGTATGCTCTCTCTTTTCAGGTCAAGAGATTTTTGAGAACTATCTCTATAGATCTCTATTCCTATCACATAGGAAACATCTCTATATTCCTTAAAGATAATTTCCACTTTGGATTTCCATTTCACATCAACATGTGGAATGTGAATACGCTCCCACTAAATCACATATCCCTTCTTTATCTTTGACATATCAGTCAAACCCTTTGACTATATCATCAAAGTAAAGATCCAGCTCTGAGTTGCTTGTACTTAATCAATCACATTGACTAGTCCATTGTAACTTATAGACTTCATTTGCATTAATGGATTCATAAACCTTGTAGGTTGTGTCATGTACACATCCTTGTTTTATTCCTGATAGGAATGCAATTTTAGTATCTGCATGCCAAATCTCTTAGTCATTAAGTTGCATTCAACAAGCATCATCCTTCTCAAAATGTTAGCCATATCTTAATGCTTAAGACTCATTTAAACTTATGGATTTTATCCCAATGGGTGCTACTGCTGGGTTTTAGGGGAGACAGAGAAGGCAGCGGAAACAAAAATTTTTCTCCCCCAACCCATATCGAGGAAACGCGTCAACGTCTATATAATAGGAAAGGATGGTTTGCGGAATCATACCTTGTCCCGAGGCTTGCTCGGCGACAATACCTCGTGCAATGCACGGTCTTCAACTCCAGACTTCGACGGTGTCTGTGCAGCTCCTGGTCGCACCGGGACTGACAACTCCTACTCGAACCGGACTGTCAGATGACAGTTGTCCTCCTCAGCGGCAGTGTCCTCCCGCCTCTGTAGTAGTCCACACGGACCACCTGGAACTCCAATCTCCTTGTCCCACAAGGAAGTGGAAGGAGTCGTACCCTCCTTATGACGTACTAGTCGCCAACACGCTCTCCTGCCTCCTATTGCAACTGCAGTTGTCCTTCCCTTGTTGCACCTCCCTTTTGCGGGAAGCACTTGCTCAGGCTCTCTTACGGTTACCAAAACCAGAGAGAACAACAACTTGCAGAGCAACTGGTTGCACTGAGATGTACTTTGAGAAGCCCCCAATACCCCTATATATATAGGAGAGTCATGGGACAGGGTTCTCCATCCCGGGCAATGCGGGACTAAAGCAGGAGTAGAAGGGTTCGAGAATTTTCCACAAAAAGCAACCGGTTCGCAACTTGAAATGATTGGTTCACAACTGAACCGATCAGTTCGGCCATTGAGCCGATCGGTTGGACCTGAGCTGACCGTTTGGGGCATTCCAACCGATCGGTTGGTGCCCTGAACCGATCGGTTCATGGTCTTAATCCGGCTCAAAAAGACTTTCCTTGTTTCTTTCCCAATTGGTATCGAATACCAATATTATTCCCAATTGAATTGGGCAATTTGAAACCAAAGGAAAATTCTTGCCGACGTGACTTTTCCCAACTGGTCGGTTGCACCAGTTGAGCTGATCGGTTCAACCCTTGAACCGGTCATTTCAACCTGGGCATGAGCCGATCGACCTGGACACTCCAGCCGACCGGTTCAGCAACCTCAGCCGACCGGTTCATCACATGAACCGATCGGTTGGGAGCACAGGTTGGGCAAAATTAGTCAATTGCGATTTCAATCAATCCGATACTCCAATCAATGCGTCCAACACCTTGAACCATATGATATTGAGCTATCGACTGATTGAGTGTTTAATTGAACTACTAAACTCCTTTAGTAATCAATCTAAACATTGCTTTGTGGACAAAACTCCTCTTCCAGGTTAAATCCTATGTGTGTGACCCTGCAGGTCCATTTCACGTTGGCAGTGAAAGTCCATAACACTTATGACTTCACAAGAAAAGAGCGGTGCCTAGTCACACATCAGTGCTACCCAAGTGAAAGTAGAAAGTTGGAGAACAACTTTCATCCTACAATCCGTGAATGGTGTTACAGCGAATGTATAATTCCTTTGTCACTAATATCCCGAATGAACTCGAGGCATGGAACAGTCATCCTGTCAACGTTCATTCACTTCCTTGATCTCAGAGTAGACTGGAAGAGATATGTATGACATCAGTATCATATACTGATTCACACATGCGTGCACGCCTTTCTCAATCCTACTCATCAAGTGGCCATGGATATCAAACTCCCTCAGGAGGGACAAATCCCATATCTATCACTCACCCCTCAAAAGCCCCATGTGTCAAAGCCACCCAATCATCACCTTTATAACAACCCGTGTTTCAGGACTGCGTTTGATGATGTCAAAGTGTGCCCAACGACATGTGTTGAGTGCAGTGATTTCAGGTCTAAGAATCACACTCACCACCATCACTGTGAGTACTGACTGTGACTACCATCTCATGGTTCCATGTGTCAAACTCACGGTGGGTCTGTCCGGTACACTTGTTCTCTAACAAGTACCTATGTGTTTGGTTTGATATCTCTATATCATGACTAATGAGATTCTTTCATCAACCAACACCACAATCTAGTCTTGTGTGTCATTGTTGTCTATCTACCTTCCACAATGACATCCGACTAGGGACATAACAAGAATGTACAAACTCTTAGCATCCGTATGATCTCATCATTCAGGTCCTCAACCTGAAAGCATACGTCATTGAGTACTGTCATTCTCTAGACATTCAATCTGTTCTATCACAATCTCATATGACTGAACCAGAAAGAATTGGAAGCTCGCCTTCGATGTTTATCAAATCAATCTTAATGTATCCCACCAATCATCCCATGATTTG
This sequence comes from Alisma plantago-aquatica, assembly GCA_963693085.1. Lineage (NCBI taxonomy): Eukaryota > Viridiplantae > Streptophyta > Magnoliopsida > Alismatales > Alismataceae > Alisma > Alisma plantago-aquatica. Next base: position 347,783,036 of record OY856411.1, on the reverse strand, counting down.
CTCTCAGGGCATACATACCAACAGCTACCATCAAGGTCATACTTTATGGTTCACATGGAAATCATTTAGGATGTAATGGTCATAAACCATAACTCAAAATCTGGTTCCTCATATTCATCTAGATAGTTGACTCATCACATGACCAAATCATCACATAGATAATCGAGGTGTATCTGTCAAGGATATAAGAACTCACAACTCCTTGTGATTCTTAATATCCTTTATTAGTGTGGGGTATTCTTTATTTAAGAAGAACTTAGTTATTTGATAATCATCCTCTAACTCCTTAGAGTATGACTCCTTTTGATTTAGACATCACCATGCCATAATAATGAGTTCACTATGATACACTATCATAATCACTCATAAGGTTCTCAAACATTTGGCCCAAGTATTTCAGTCATTGATCTCATCAAGAATTAATACTTTACCAAATTCGTACTTTATCTATGATATTCTTGAACACTTCAAGATATTCATATTGGTATTTCATTAAACACCATTTGAAGTATTAGCATTTTCTCCAATAGGTATGTAAATACATCATATGTATTATACCTAATAGGATAATCATTCTCCCACTACCACTAGTGAAGATTGATTAATCATGTCTAAGAGATTCATGTCTCTTACTGGTTCTCTAACCAAAATAGTCTAGACTTATCCATCATATGGAAACTAGAAATGAATTTCTCATGATTTACGCTAATTTGATTGTTTGAGTTATCAATAACTTTTAGGTATCACTTTATCTTATGCATACCAAGTACCACAAGATAAACAAGGCATTGCCACAAAGATTGAAACATCAACTTTATTAATTGCCATTATTGTCATACAATATGCAAAAATAATGTGTTTCTATCCATTGGCAAATATGAAATAACACTTCATAACTCTATTACATGCCTTCAAGGTTGAAAATAAACTAAAGTACTCCTATATATGGCAGCAACACTTGCCCCACGTATTGGGTGCTTTCCTATTTATATCTTGGTATCATATACCTAAAAAGTGTTATCAGTTTATTTCATGACACCTTCAGGTGGAGACGTATGTCGCCTCCTTCTTCTTTAGTTCTTCCAAATAGAGTGGACAATTCCTTTTCCAATGTCCTAGCTTTTGACAATGGTGGCAATTGCCTCCCTTGGTCACGCCTCCCTTGGCCTTGAGAGTTGAAGACGACTGGGATGCTGGCTAGCATCAGAACCTTTCTTGGCTCAGAGGAAATCCCAGTCTTGTCAGGTTCTCTAGATACCCAATCATTTTGAGCGTGTGAGGACCAACTGGATCTCCTTCTGTCATGACACACTTGAACAACGCCCCAGAGATATCACATCTCTCTTGTTGTGCTTGATCTTCATACATGTTCTTGAGATGTTGAATCATCTCAATGACACCCATGTTCTCATATTGTATTTGCAACTTGTGGTTCATGGAGCACAACATCAAGCACTTTGCATCAATGGCATCTTCAGAATGCTTCTTATAAGCATCCCTTTCTACCTTTGGTGCGGTAGGGGCAGGTTCCTCTATAATTGGAGTATCTAGGACATAGAGCTTTTTCTCTTGAGTGAGAACAATTCTCAATGTCCTAAACCAGTCGCGGAAGTTAGTCCCATTCAGCTTGTCCTTTTCAAGGACCGATCGCAACTAAAAGTGATTGTTGTTTGTTGTCATTTGTACTACAAAAGGAAAGATATAAAATTTAATCCAAAACTTATTTGATTGATTTGAAAAGTTGACGATATAATTAGACCTTTAATTAATTATCGCTCCCACTATTTTTATTCAAATTGATAGCCCTCACCATCAATTTGGAAGATTGCAGTGTACAACCTTCTAGTGGGTCAAGATTCATATTTCATCAAGTCATGAGTCAGCTTTGGCTGATCGCCCACAATCTTGACTATTTAGGTAGGACATCATGCTAATTGAATCATAAGCAACTCTTGATGAATGAACATGTGCAACACATTGCCATGAACATTCTGTGCCTCTGGGCTTAGATGCTCTAAAAATCACCAATTAAGTCTAACCCAAAAGTCGACACGGTAATTGTGCACCCTGCTTTGGTAGAACCTACATGTTTACCCTTCACACTTCCACGAGATAGACGACGCACCACGCTTTGGCGTAACCTACACTTGGTCGATCTATTTTTTTATGTGTGTCGTTAATAGAAGCAATAAAATACTTAATATTTAGATGAGGGATTTGGTTTTTATAGGTACATATACATATCCAATCACCACAATATATAATATGTATCATATACATGCTATATCCCACAAAAAACATGCAAAATGATAAAAGCAATGATTATGGCCATCCTAATGTGATTCCTCGAGCCAAGAGGAATCACAGTCATCTAGATCTACATCACATGCAACCTTTACAAGATGAACTTTGTGTTTTGCCTTTACTGGGTTTGATCAACTCATCTCCATGATTTATTGGCTCGCCATCAGGCCGGTCGGTTGGGTGCCACCAGCCGATTGATTGGCTCCTCCAACCGATCGGTTCGCCTGGTTGTCGTGCATCTCATCATGGCTACCACCTAATCATCTCACTCCTCAAGTTGGTCGACTGGATCGCCAACCGATCGGTTCACACCTTGAACTGATCGTCTCAGTTGTCGTCAGATTGTCCTCCGTTCTTTGACATAACAGGAAATAAAATATCTATCCTATTTTACATTTGAATTGAGAAACCCCGAGTTACATTCAGGAGGGGCAAAGGTAGGAAAGAAATATTGAGTTATCTTGAGTTACATCAGGAATAAGGAGGTAGGGAATCAGTGCATAGATCGAGATGCAAGCAACCACATACAACCAAGCACACATATATAAGGTTTATTGGCCATAACCACGCTATACATCCACCACAAAACATGTTTAAGGGCGACGCGTATCGAGTACATTCATATTACATATCATATATGTATATTGGGATTTGTGGATTTAGGATTGGACATGCATAAAGCCAATTTTATTCACATCGTATGCAATAAATAAAGGTGACAAACCAAAATCGATCACATCAATAATCCTAAAGTATAGAGAAGTTGACGTGGCTCTGATACCACTATTGGGTTTTAGGAGGAGATAATGAAGGCAGCGGAAACAAAAATTTTCTCCTCAAACCCAGTATAAAGGAATCACGTCAACTTCTATACAATAGGAAGAATGGTTTGTAGAGGTGTACCTTGTCCCGAGGCTTGCTCAACGATGTTACCTCATGGCTTGCGCAGTCTTCGCCTCTGGTCTTGGATAGTGTTTGTGTAGCTCCTGGTCTCATTGGGACTATCGGGATTGACAGCTATCCTCTAAGCGGAAAAAGTCTCCCGCCTCTAAATTAGTCCACATGGACCACTTGGAACTCCGATCTCCTGGTCCCATAAGGAATCGGAAGAAGTCGCACCTTGTTGTCAACGTACTAGTCATTGACACACTCTCCTACAACCTGTTGCTTTTCTGTAGTTGTCTTTCCCTTGTTGTGCCTCCCTTATCAGGTAGCACTTGCTCGGGCTCTCTCGGTTACCACAACTAGAGAGAACAACAACTTTACAGAGCAACTGGTGTTCTAAGTTATTGTACCTGAGAAGCTCCCAATACCCCTATATATATAGGAGGGTCATGGGACAGGGTTCTCTACCCCGAACATTGTGGGATTAAATAAGGAGTAGAAGGGTTCGAGATTTTTCACAAAACAACCAACTGCGCCACCTGAACCGATCGTTTCATTCATGAAATGGTCGGTTAGGGACCTGAGCTGATCAGTTCACTGCTGAGCCGATCGGTTCGTGGTCCTGGTCCAACTCAAATTGTCTTTCAAATTTGTTTCCAACTAATCAAATATTATTCCTTGTTAAAATCAAATTTATACAAGTGAAACAAATTGTATTTGCAAAATAGTATTCTGACTTTCCAAACGATCTCGGTTGGTCACAGAATCGACCGGTTCAACAATTGAGCCGATCGTTTCATGACACATGAGTCGATCGACTCACAACTTGAGCTGATTGGTTCACCAACCTGAGCCGATCAGTTCATCACATGAGCCGATCGGTTGGAAGTGCAGACTATGCAAAATCAGTCAATTGTAGTTTCAATCAATCTGATATTCTAATCAATCGGTCCAACACCTTGAACACTATGATATTGAGCTATCAACTGATTGAGTGTTTAATTGAACTACTAAACTCCTTTAGTAATCAATCTAAACATTATTTGTGGATAAACTCCTCTTCCAGGTTAAATCCTATGTGTATCACCCTGCAGGTCCATTTCACGTTGGCAGTGAAAGTCCATAACACTTATGACTTCACAAGCAAAGAGTGGTGCCTAGTCGCACATCAGTGCTACCCAAGTGAAAAGGAAAGTTGGAGAACAACTTTCAATCCTAAAATCCATGAATGGTGTTATAGTGAATGTATAATTCCTTTGTCACTCATATCCCAAATGAACTCAAGGCATGGAACAGTCATCCTGTCAATGCTCATTCACTTTCTTGATCTCAGAGTAGATTGGAGGAGATATGTATGACATCAATATCACATACCGATTCACACATGTGTGCACGCCTATCTCAATCCTACTCGTCAAGTGGCCATGGATATCAAACTCCCTCAGGAGGGACAAATCCCATATCTATCACTCACCCCTCAAAAGCCCCATGTGTCAAAGCCACCCAATCATCACATTTATAACAACACATGTTTCGGGACTACGTTTGATGATGTCAAAGTATACCCAACAACATGTGTTGAGTGTAGTGATTTCTGGTCAAAGAATCACACTCACCACCATCACTGTGAGAACTTCCTGTGACTACCATGTCATGGTTCCATGTGTCAAACTCATGGTGGGTCTGTCCGGTACACTTGTTCTCTAACAAATACCTATGTGTTTGGTTTGATATCTCCATATCATGACTAATGAGATTTTGTCATGAACCAACACCACAATCTAGTCTTATGTGTCATTGTTGTCTATTTACCTTCCAAAATGACATCTAACTAGGGACATAATAAGAATGTACAAACTCTTAGCATCCGTATGATCTCATCATTCAGGTCCTCAACCTGAAAGCATACGTCATTGAGTATTGTCATTCTCTAGACATTCAATCTGTTCTACCATTATCTCATATGACTGAACCAAAAAGAATTGGAAGCTTACCTTTGATGTTTATCAAATCAATCTTAATGTATCCCATCAATCATCCCATGATTGGCTCTCAGGACATACATACCAATAGACTCCCACTTGCACTGTGAGCCAATCACCCTTGAATCATATTCTTAGTGATCTTCCAACATGTCCCACATGTTACTATGCTCTAGTGCTAACATAGTGAGTTATGGCAACACCTTGCCAAAGTCGGTACTAACTGCATGTCTCTCATCTCTTCATTGTATGTCACACATATGAGATGGAGTTGTTGTAATATGCGATCTAGTATTCCTTTGCTAACCTTTAGCCACATTGCATGACCAAGCACTCCTAACTTGTCATCCATGACTGGAATAACTATAAGTTCATCTCTATGAACTCCAAGATCCATATAGTATCCACTGTTGTTCTCTAACACATGGATACTCATCATTTCCTTTTAAAATGACTTTATTGGAATGTTTCCATTTATCAACAAATATTCACTTTTATATATCCCATATATATTTTGCGATTAATTTTCTGTCTTTTTTCGGAAGTTCACATCATTGTAACTCTTTACATTGAACCCTTCCTTATTTCCATAGAACTGGTACTTATCAAGTTATTATGGTATTCCAGTAACCTTTACTGGAACTAGACAAGCATCCACTTGTCATGTCCCACATACGAGTTATTAGGATGAGCACATCATATTGTCATGTCCTACACACAAGATGATAAATGCATTTTATTCTTGCTATGTCCATACATTGAAGACAATGGGATGATTACATACATGATAGATCTGTATCTATTCTTAGTGTTCACATTCTTCATAAGAATTGGACACTTGGCCTTATCATATCAACTCCATGTAATATGGACAAGTTTTGTCCCACTGAATCTATGCACACTGAACCCTTCAATATAGATTGCCAATGTATGCTCCCTCTTTTTAGGTCAAGAGATTTTCGAGAACTATCTTTATAGATCTCTATTCCTATCACATAGGAAACGTCTCTATCTTCCTTAAAGATAATTTCCACTTTGGATTTCCATTTTACATCAACACGTGGAATGTGAATACGCTCCCACTAAATCATAGATCCCTTCTTTATCTTTGACATATCAATCAAACCCTTTGACTATATCATCAAATTAAAGATCCAACTCTGAGTTGCTTGTACTTAATCAATCACATTGATTAGTCCATTGTAACTTATAGATTTCATTTGCATTAATGTTTATAAACCTTATAGGTTGTGTCACGTACACATCCTTGTTTTATTCCTCATAGGAATGCAGTTTTAGTATCCGTATGCCAAATCTCTTAGTCATTAAGTTGCAATCAACAAGCATCATTCATCTCAAAATGTTATCCATGTGTCTTAATTCTTAAGAATCATTTGCACTTATGGATTTTATCCCAATGGGTGCTACCATCAAAGTCATACCTTATGGTTCACATGGAAGTCATTTAGGATGTAATGGTCATAAACCATAACTCAAAATCCGGTTCCTCATATTCATCTAGATAGTTGCTCATCACATGACCAACTCATCACATAGATAATCGAGGTGTATCTGTCAAGGATATAAGAACTCAAAGCTCCTTGTGATTCTTAATGTCCTTTATTAGTGTGGGGTATTCTTTATTTAAGAAGAACTTAGTTATTTGATAATCATCCTCTAACTCCTTAGAGTATGACTCCTTTTGATTTAGACATCACCATGCCTTAATCATGAGTTCACTATGATACACTATCATAATCACTCATAAGGTTCTCAAACATTTGGTCCAAGTATTTCATTCATTGATCTCATCAAGAATTAACACTTTACCAAATTTGTACTTTATCTGTGATATTCTTGAACACTTCAAGATATTCATATTGGTATTTCTTTAAACACCATTTGAAGTATTAGCATTTTCTCCAATAGGTATGTAAATACATCATATGTATTATACCTAATAGGATAATCATTCTCCCACTACCACTAGTGAAGATTGATTAATCATGTCTAAGAGATTCATGTCTCTTACTTGTTCTCTAACCAAAAGAGTCTAGACTTATCCATCATATGGAAACTAGAAATGAATTTCTCATGATTTATGCTAATTTGATTGTTTGAGTTATCAATAACTTTTAGGTATCACTTTATCGTATGCATACCAAGTACCATAAGATAAACAAGGCATTGCCACAATGATTGAAACATCAACTTTATTAATTGCCATTATTGTCATACAATATGCAAAAATAATGTGTTTCTATCCATTGGCAAATATGAAATAGCACTTCATAACTCTATTACATGCCTTCAAGGATGAAAATAAACTAAAGTACTTCTATCTATGGTAGAAACACTTGACCCATGTATTGGGTGCTTTACACTTTATATCTTAGTATCATATACCTAAAAAGTGTTATAAGTTTATTTCATGACACCTTCAGGTGGAGAAGTCTGTCTCCTCTTTCTTCTTTAGTTCTTCCAGATAGAGTGGACAATTCCTTTTCCAATGTCCTGGCTTTCGACAATGGTGGAAATTGCCTCTCTTGGTCACGCCTCCCTTGGCATTGAGAGTTGAAAATGACTTGGGCTGCTGGCTAGCATCAGAACCTTTCTTAGCCTTGCCCTTACCCTTGCGCTTGGACTTGCCTTTCTTGCTGCTGATCATGATCATAGATGCCTTGGCTGTCCTCAACATGCCCAACAACTCTATTAATGGCTTGTCAAAGATGTTCATGTTGTATTTCATCACAAACTGACTGTAGGATTCTGGCAATCATTACAGTATCACATCAGTAGCCAACTCTTAGCTCAGAGGAAATCACAGTCTTGTCAGGTTCTCCACATACCCAATCATTTTGAGCGTGTGAGGACCAACCGGATCTCCTTCTGTCATGACACACTTGAACAGCACCCTACAGACATCATATCTCTCTTGCCGTGCTTGATCTTCATACATGTTCTTGAGATGTTGAATCATCTCAATGACACCCATGTTCTCAGGTTGTCTCTACAACTCGTGGTTCATGGAGCACAACACCAAGCACTTTGCATCAATGGCATCTTCAGAATGCTTCTTATAAGCATCCCTTTCCGCCTTTGGTGCGGTAGGGGTAGGTTCCTCTGGAATTGCAGTATCCAGGACATAGAGCTTTTTCTCTTGAGCGAGAACAATTCTCAATGTCCTAAACCAGTCGTGGAAGTTAGTCCCATTCAGCTTGTCCTTTCCAAGGACAGATCGCAATGAAAAGTGATTGTTGTTTGTTTTCATTTGGACTACAAAAGGAAATATATGTAATTTAGTCCAAAACTTATTTGATTGATTTGAAAAGTTGACGATAAAATTAGGCCTTTAATTAATTATCACTCCCTCTATTTTTGTTCAAATTGATATCCCTCACCATCAATTTTGTAGATTGCAGCGTACAACCTTCTAGTGGGTCAAGATCCATATTTCATCAAGTCATGAGTTAGCTTTGGCTGATCGTCTACAATCTTGACTATTTAGGTAGGCCATCATGCCAATTGAATCATATGCCACTCTTGATGAATGAACATGCGCAACACCTTTCAATGAACATTTCGTCCCTCTGGGCTTAGACGCTCTAAGAATCACCAGTAAATTCTAACCCAAAAGCCGACACGGTAATCATGCACCCTGCTTTGGCAGAACCTACATCTTTACCCTTCACACTTCCACGAGATAGATGGCGCACCACACTTTGGCGTAACCTACACTTGGTCGATCAAGTTTTTCATGTGTGCCACTAATGGAAGGCGTAAAAGACTTAATATTAGAGGAGGGATTTGGTTTTTATAGGTATATATACATATCCAATCACCACAATATATAATATGTATCATATACATGCTATATCCCACAAAAACATGCGAAATGATAAAAGCAATGATTATGGCCATCCTAATGTGATTCCTCGAGCGAAGAGGAATCATGGTCATCTAGGTCTACATCACATGCCACCTTTACAAGATGAACTATGTGCTTTTCCTTTACTGGGTTTGATCAACTCATCTCCATGATTGATCAGCTCGCCATCAGGCCGGTCGGTTGGGTGCCACCAGTCGATCGATTGACTCCTCCAACCGATCGGTTCGCCTAGTCGTCGTGCATCTCATCATGTCCACCACCTGATCGTCTCACTCCTCGAGTTGGTCGTCTGGATTGCCAACCGATCGGTTCATTCCTTGAACCGATCGTCTCAGTTGTCATCAGATTGTCCTCCCTTCTTTGACATAACAGGAAATAAAAGATATATCCTATTTTACATTTGAATTTAGAAACCCCGAGTTACATTCGGGGGGAGAAAAGGTAGGAAAGAAATATCGAGTTATCTCGAGTTACATCAGGAATAAGGAGGTAGGGAATCAGTGCGCAGACCGGTATGCAAGCAACCACATACAACCAAGCACGCATATATAGGGTTTATTGTCCATAACCACGCTATAGATCCACCACAAAACTCATTTAAGGGTGATACGTATTGAGTGCATTCATATTACATATCATATATGTATATTGGGATTTGTGGATTTAGGATTGGACATGCATAGAGCCAATTTTATTCACATCGTATGCAATAAATAAAGGTGACAAACCAAAATTGATCGCATCAATAATCCTAAAGTATAGAGCAGTTGACTTGGCTCTAATACCACTGATTGGGTTTTAGGGGGAGACAGAGAAGGCAGCGGAAACAAAATTTTTCTCCCCTAACCCAGTATAAAGGAATCGCATCAACGTCTATACAATAGGAAGGATGGTTTGTATCGGTGTACCATGTCCTGAGGCTTGCTCGGTGACGTTACCTTGCGGCTTGCGTTGTCTTCACCTTCGGTCTTGGACGGTGTCTGTGCAACTCATGTTCTCACCAGGACTGTCGGGATTGACATCTGTCCTCTGAGTAGCAAAAGTCTACCACCTGGAACTTTGATCTCCTTATCCCATAAAGAATCGAAAGGAGTCACACCCTCCTGTCAGCGTACTAGTCACTGACACACTCTCCTACAACCAGTTTTTTTTCTACAGTTGTCTTTCCCGTGTTGTGCCTCCCTTATCGGGTAGCACTTGCTCAGGCTCTCTCGGTTACCACAACCAGAGAGAATGACAACTTTGCAGAGCAACTATATAGTGTTCTGAGTTGTTGTACCTGAGAAGCCCCCAATACCTCTATATATAGGAGGGTCATGGGACAAGGTTCTCTACCTCTAGCAATGCGGGATTAAAGCAGGAGTAAAAGGGTTCAAGATTTTCCACAAAACAACCAACTGCGCCACCAGAACTGATCGTTTCATACATGAAACGGTCGGTTGGGGACCTGAGCCGATCGGTTGACACCTCAATCGATTGGTTGGGACACCTGAGCCAATTGGTTCATTGCTGAGCCGATCGGTTCATGGTCCTGGTCCAACTCAAATTGACTTTCAATTTTTTTTCCAACTAATCAAATATTAATCATTGTTCAAATCGAATTTGTATCAGTGAAACCAATTGTATTTGAAAAATAGTCTTCTGACTTTCCAAACAATCTCGGTTGGTTACACAAATCAACCGGTTCAACAATTGAGCCGATCGTTTCATGACACATGAGTCGATCGACTCACAACTTGAGCTTATTGGTTCACCAACCTGAGCTGATCGGTTCATCACATGAGCCGATCGGTTGGAAGTGCAGTCTATGCAAAATCAGTCAATTGCAGTTTCAATCAATCTGATACTCTAATCAATCGGTCCAACACCTTGAACACTATGATATTAAGCTATCCACTGATTGAGTGTTTAATTGAACTACTAAACTCCTTTAGTAATCAATCTAAACATCATTTGTGGATAAACTCCTCTTCCAGGTTAAATCCTATGTGTATCACCCTGCAGGTCCATTTCACATTGGCAGTGAAAGTCCATAACACTTATGACTTCACAAGCAAAGAGTGTTGCCTAGTCACACATCAGTGCTACCCAAGTGAAAAGGAAAGTTGGAGAACAACTTTCAATCCTACAATCTGTGAATGGTGTTACAGTGAATGCATAATTCCTTTGTCACTGATATCCCAAATGAACTCAAGGCATGGAACAGTCATCCTGTCAACGCTCATTCACTTTCTTGATCTCAGAGTAGATTGGAGGAGATATGTATGACATCAATATCACATACCGAATCACACAAGCATGCACGCCTATCTCAATCCTACTCATCAAGTGGCCATGGATATCAAACTCCCTTAAGAGGGACAAATCCCATATCTATCACTCACCCCTCAAAAGCCCCATGTGTCAAAGCCACCCAATCATCACCTTTATGACAACCCATGTTTCAGGACTGTGTTTTATGATGTCAAAGTGTACCCAACGACATGTGTTAGGTGTAGTGATTTTAGGTCAAAGAATCACACTCACCACCATCACTGTGAGAACTGACTGTGACTACCATGTCATGGTTCCATGTGTCAAACTCACGGTGGGTCTGTCCGGTACACTTGTTCTCTAAAAAGTACCTATGTGTTTGGTTTGATATCTCCATATCATGACTAATGAGATTTTGTCATCAACCAACACCACAATCTAGTCTTATGTGTCATTGTTGTCTATCTACCTTCCACAATGACATCCGACTAGGGACATAATAAGAATGTACAAACTCTTAGCATCTGTATGATCGCATCGTTCAGGTCCTCAACCTGAAAGAATACATCATTGAGTACTGTCATTCTCTAGACATTCAATCGGTTCTACCATTATCTCATATGACTAAACCAGAAAGAATTGGAAGCTTGCCTTTGATGTTTATCAAATCAATCCTAATGTATCCCATTAATCATCCCATGATTGGCTATCAGGGCATACATACCAACAAGACTACCATCTAGAGAAGGCAAACATGGTGGCAAATTCTTTGATAAGGAAGTCTTCTTTGTCATCATATGTTGATAAGGCATAGTTATGTTCTTTTATGTGCCATAAGAGATACATATTAGTGTCTCTTTTCTAGATGAATGTGAAGTTGGATGTCTCCTTGTTGTCATAGTTATAGGTGAAGCCTACATTAAGGTAGTAGAAAGAGATGCACAACATAATGATACTACATTACAACATATCCAAGTAGAGTTTGGCAGTGAGAAGATTGATGACTTCCATGGGTTAGACGATGTGACAGTGTGTTACCACAATAGAGTAGTGGTTCTTGATGTTGATAATTTGAGGAAGTTGGTTTTGGAAGAGGTTCACTCTTCGATGTAGGCAATGCATCCGGGTAGTCCCAAAATGTACAACAATCTGAAAGATTTGTATTGGTGGCCTGGCTTGAAGCGTGATTTAGTTGAGTTCATTGCAGAGCGTCATGTGTGTTAGTAGGTTAAGGTCGAGAATCAGAAACCTATAAGGAGTTTGGAATTGTTGTCAATACCACAGTGGAAGTGAGATAATATTATGATGGACTTTGTGGTTGGACTTCCTAGGACAGCCAAAGTTCATGGCTCTATATAGGTGATAGTCGACAGGTTCACTAAGTCAACACACTTCCTCCCTATGAAGACAATGTATAAAGTCAAGAAGTTGGCATAGGTGTATGTTGATCAAATAGTGTGTTTGCATGGTATTCTAGTGATAATAGTGTCTGACAGAGGCCCTCAGTTTACCGATCCTTTTGGGAGTGTCTGCATACTACTACGAGTATGCAATTGAGGTTTTGTAAAAAAATTCACCCACAGATAGATAGATAGTCTGAGAGGACTATACAGTCGCTCGATGATCTGTTGAGAGCATGTTTCTTGCATTTTGGGTAGTTGGGATGTGCACCTTAGTTTGATAGAGTTTTCTAACAAAAGTAGCTATTAGAGGAGTATTGACATGGAACCTTATGAGGTGTTGTATGGGAGGCGTTGTAGGCATCCCTTATGTTGGTATGAAATAGGAAAATGTCAAGTTTTGGGTCCTGAGCTTGTGTAGAAGATGATATAGAAGATCAAGATGATACAAAAGAAGTTGAAGGCAACCCAGTATAGACATAAATCATCGCTGATAATCATTAGAGGCATTTGGTATTCCAAGTGGGAGATAGGGTGTATCTCAAAGTCTCTCCTTGAAAAGGCATGTTAAGGGTTGGGAAGAGGGGTAAGTTAGATCCCAGGTATATGGGACCTTACGCTGTGGTGGCACGTGTTGGGAAGGTGGATTATAAATTGAGCTACAACCTAAGTTGCATAGGTTGTATCTGGTGTTCCACATTTCTATGTTGAGGAAGTATCACCCTAAAATAGAGCTTGTATTGTAGTCTGTTGATGTGGAGTTGGAAGAAGATGTGTCATATGTGGAGGGTCCTCTTTTGATCTTGGACCAGATGGTGAAAAAGTTGAAGAAGAAAGATATAGTGTTGGTTAAGGTTTTGTGGCATCATCATGGCATTGAGGAAGCCACATGGGAGATTGAGAACAATATGGGTAGGAAGTATACATCTCTTTTTGTATAGGTTTTCATGGGAGAAATCCTTGTTAGGGGTTTATGGTTGTAAGAAACCAGACCTAGTTCAGTTCTTTATCTATTCTTGCTTTGCTTAATAAGATGCTTAAATCTTAATATGATCATGTGAGGCACCTTAATAACATGTGACACAATTATGTTTTCAATCTAGTCCAGTTTGATTGATGTTTGGTATGGCGCTATCTAAGCTTGTAATGACTGTAGCTCCCCAAAAGCTCATGAGTTAGTTGTGCTATGTGTATGCTTGTTTTGGACCAAGTTGCAATTTAACCATATTGAGGGTTTATCTTGCTGTTTGTCACATCTTGGTTGTTCGTCTTGTTCCTTAGCATCATGAGAGAGATAATGATGCTTAGGGGCATCGTTTTGGACCTAGGTTGGTGAGATGTCATTATGTGTTGATGCTAGGGTTTGCATGGTTTGCATGGATGTTTAGTTGGTGATGCTGACCATGTTGAGTTGGATGTAGATCCATGAGTGTGGTGCACTATATGTTATGTGAAGTGTTGTGACAAAAGTGGTTTTTGGTTGTGTTTTTTAGAGACCCATACACCTTGTTCTTGATCTTGGTCGACATGATTTGGTGTTGTAGCAACCTATACTCTAGTTGTCTTTGTGTTGTGGTTGATAAAAAGGTGTTTTTCTTTGACCCTAGGGTGGTGAGGACCTAAGTGGTCACTACACTACCTAGGTTTTGACTACCTTCCTTGCATGCACATCTTGAGTGTTTGCATATACAATCTTTTGAGGGACAAGTTTCATGAGAGGATCTATTATCTTGACACCTCATATCATTCACCTCTTTCCTATACTTGTGTATTTATACCCCTTCTTCCACATGAAAGTATCCCCTTTAGCTCTATTCTTTATCTCTCTGTGCTTGTGTTAGGCCTTGAGCTTGGTGGTTCAAATGGAGGTGTTGATCTTGAAGAAGATGGCAGTTTTCACCTAGAGTGTAGTGATCTAGGGTTTGATCATCTCTTTTGCGGTGGTTCTTGGTGATTCTTAATTATGGTAAGTGATTTTACCTTCTTTGATCTCATTTCTATTAAATCCTACACTTTCTTTCTTCTCTTGGCCATTAGACTATGGTTCTCCATGGTGGCTATATTGAGGAACTTCTCTCCATAGAGGTGGAGACTATGGTTTGACCATGGTAGTACACAAGTTAGATGAATCTCTCCTCTTTCTTCTTTCTTTTCTTCATCCTAGGATTTTTACCCTCTCTCTTTTGATCTTCCTTTGACCTTGGTGTGTTCTTCTTCTCTTGAGGTAATCTTACTTGAACGTGGAGTTGATCGAAGCTTGGTGTTTCTCTTCTCTCTTGGAGCTTGTGTCTTGGGAGGTTGGCCTTCACCTAAGGTGGGTTATATAACTTTCCCCTTCTCTAAAATGTAATCATAAGCTGCTAGATGATGCTATCTTGTTTTAGGGTATAAAATTATGAAGTATTACTATATAAATTGCTATTCTCCTAAACCCTAATTCTTATACCCGAATCTAAGTGATGATGGAGTTGTTGCTTCTTAAATGCATCTTGATTGTTGGTTTTGCTACCATGTTTTAGTTCAGACATTACATGTAGATGGAGGTCTTGGCTCTGGTTTGCATGAGTTGAATGCTTGATTTTACTTCTCTCATCATGGTTTTGCGTGTTTACCCTTGTGACACTTGTTTTATGGTTTTGTTGATCATCTTTTCCAAGAGGTTTTCTTTTGGTGACTTCTCAGTTTCTTGGTGTTAATCACCTATTTTGGATCGCTACATATGTTGACCTTGTTTTGGTCACCATGATTTCTGATCTATGGTTGCTAGGGTGGTTTGGCCACTACAAACCTCAACCTTAATATGTTTTGGTCACTACATATGTTATATTTGATGGTCGCTACATCTAGTTCAGTTGGTTGGTGGCAACATGTTTCGTACCTATTTTGGTCACTACATGTGTTGAGTCATGTAGGGTCACTAAGTTTACATGGTTTTGATGGTTGATAAATTGTTTAACCCTAGTGGTCGGTACACATGGTGTAAACCTAGTGCTCGATACACATGGTGTGACCCTAGTGGCCAGTACACATGATGCAAACCTAGTGGTCAATACACAGGGTGTGACCCTAGTGGTCTATACACATGGTGTAAACCTAGTAGTCACTACACATGTGAGGGTGTTGGTTTCTACACCCTCATTTGGTCTCTACATGTTGCTATTTTCACGTGTGGTTATCTATAGTGATGATGTTTAACCCTAATGTGTTCCAAGAATGTGGTAAGTGATGTACCTAGGATTTGATGGTGAATGTTGTAATGGAAACCCTAATCAGCTATTTATGAGAAACCTTAATACTAATCCAGGGTGCATAATGTAACACTTGTCTTTCTTGAAGTGATTAGCATATAATTCTATATTCTCTCTCTTGTTGTGTATCCCATATGTTGCATGTTGAATGTTGTGATTGTTATGGTAGCTCTTATATATCACATGGTGATGATTATGAGCCTTGTAAGGCATGATGAAATAATGATGTTATGTAGGAACTATGTGATTGGGTCTTATAGCCTGGCAGAGGTTTTATGCCTAATGTGAGGTGATATCCTCTAGTGATGTGATTAGGGATGGTTATCCCATGATGATGTGGCAATGACAATGGCCTGGTATAGGCAGTGATATAGTATCATGTGATTGGTTATCAACTTTATTTTTAATACATTTTATATCTTCAGACATTGCAATCTACCCCTATCTTTGTAGAATTTGTCTATGGCTTGTACGTTGTAACTAGATTGATGCACTAAAAGATACCTAATTGGCAATAATTAATCAAGTATAACTCTAATCATGTAGGTTTCCCTGAGCCATAGATCCATCTTTAGTGTTCGTACTTGTTGGATGGTGAAATGAGTAAATCATGTGAGAAACACAGAGTACATGTTGTTAAATACGCGGGGGTGTAGGTTGAGGGTATATTCTTTCATCCAAAATCACTGGTTTTGAGGATGGGTATGGTCATACCTCAAAAGGAGAATGGCCGAGACCATATCTCAAATGATTTGTTTTAAGGGATGGTTGCGATCATACTATGGTAGGAGAACGACTGGGGTTGTATCTCACTAGTGCCATTCCGGTATACCAAGGTAGACTAGGTTGATTTGAATTTTGACTCTATATGTCACTGTGACAAACTCGAATGGACAAAGGGTGTGGAAGATCATAGGATTTTGGCTCTCCTAGATCATGATGATTTTGACTTAGTGGTGGACAGTTGGAGTATGAGTGGTATACCTCATATCCATAGGGAATTATAAAAGATGTAATATAGTTGTGTAGTATATTTACTTATGCTTAAAAATATGTTTCACATTGGATGACCCCTTAGCCTTGTTTATTATATTGTTCAGTTGATAACAGTTATACATGTTCTTCATATTCCTTTTAAAAATATATGATATTCTACTAATTATCTTGTAGCTTCTTAGACTTCTTAATCAGTGTTATCACTTTAAAGTATTAATTTAACTGAATCTTCTCATCCTGATATAATGCTATTTTTCCTACTTTAGTATAACTGTGATAACAATAGATGCTAGAAAAGAGTTATATCTCTCATTGAGATGTTGGTCTCACCCTGTGGGTTTCCTTATCTTTTAGGTGGTCATGCATGATGAGCTAGAGACTGTGCGGTTGAGGATGAGTAGCAGAGAGAGTAGTAGATGTTGAAGGTTGGATATGATTCTAGTGTTTTGTAATAGAGTCCTATGTTTCGTCCCTGCACTCTCACGTCCTTGGGTATGTTTTTTAATTATTGTACATCAATACAAGGTTTTTGTAAGTATGCCACAATTGTACATGTATTGCTTATATATATAAACATGTTATCTTGTGTAATAGGTTTGTGGAAGGTAGGTTTGTGGCAGGTTGGCCACTATACATTAATATATATACCTTTATGGTATGAAATGTGGTACAAGTGGCATAGTTTGTGGACTTCTATGTAATATGCTCCACTTTTGTGGCTATAAAAATCAATGTTAATATACAATGTTTTCTGGTAATAAGGATGTTTAGTGTTAATTCCTCACTTTGGTTTGATTAATCTCGCTCATATGGCATCAAGTTGTCACACTCCATCTCCACCTCGGATGTATCATCTAGTTCTAGGACCATACGGGTACCCACCTTGTTCAGGTTTGCTTGCAGCATTGACATCCACAGTCCACTTAGAGATTCGATGTGTCGTAGACCACAATATGATAGAAATCATGAATAAATTGAGAGATCTAGAGGTCAAGATAGCCAAAATTGACACACATCATAGGTCATGACCATAAGATCACAAAGCCTGATTGCAAAAGCATCAAAAAATGGTTTACATTTATAGAAGTGACTTTTTCTCTCACCATTATCAAAGAGGAGATGTCATTGTAGAAACCAAAGAGAAGGTTCATGTGCTTAGGGGTCTCTCTTAGTAAGGCTCTCCCATTTGTCAAGTATCTTGTCAACCTTTTAGACATAAAGGAGCCGCATAATTCTCTACTAAAGAGCTTTAATTTCAACATTTTACTATGATTATCATTACATCCTAGGAAAGTGCAATTCATCCTTCTTTCAAACCAAAAGTGCAATTTGTCCTTTAATTTCACCTTAAATAGGCTATTTTTCACAGATTGCTCAATTGAATTATCTATAACTAATATTCCCCTTTCAACTGCTTTTTAAAAAAACTATGCGAGAGAACTCTGACACATCTTTCTTTGCACAATTGTCCTTCAATAATGCCTTAAATAGGTTATTCTTCACAAATTACCTAGTTGAATTATTTGAAAAGAAATACTTCCTTTTTTCATCTACTTTCTTGGAAAAAATTGAGATATAACGCTGACTTATCTTTTTGTGCACTTTTACACGATTTTCTCTAGAACATTCCTGAAATAACCATAAATCTAGAAAATCAACTTTATTCCACATGCCCGAGCCATCGGGTGGATCACAACGATCTGATGGTGACACTTGGTGAATGGCCTCAACCCACGAGCCT